>JAPWLS010000820.1:0-26082 GCA_028551675.1 Tineola bisselliella | reverse complement strand
TCTGGATTCAAGTGGTGTATCTTTAAACAGCGAACTCATGGTCGGCCCTACTATACAACCCGATTTGAGGCACATTATAATGCGATGGCGTCTTCACCCAATATGTCTGGTAGCAGACATAGTCAAAATGTACAGACAAATCAAGGTGACTCAGGAAGATGCCGATTTTCAGAGAATCATATGGCGCGACGAAGCTGGTAAAATTCAACATTATAAAATGGTACGTGTCACGTTTGGCACAGCTTCAGTACAGCAACTAGCTCGAGATGAAAATGAGTCATTTCCTAAAGCTGCTAAAGTGGTTTTACGAGATTTTTATGTAGATGATATGATGACAGGTTGTCAAACTGTCGCTGAAGGTTTAGATCTTTTTACAGATCTTACGAAGTTAATGAGTAGTGGATGTTTTGAACTTCAGAAATGGATGAGTAATGATGAACAATTGTTAAAGAAAATTGATGACAAGACGAAGGAACCAAAAGACAAGTTGGAATTGAAAATGGATGAAATTATGAAGGTTTTGGGTTTAGCATGGAATAGGAGAAAGGATGAATTCGAATATTCCGTGAATTTGCCACCACTTAGTGCGCGACATTTCGGATATTGCCCGGCTTTTCGATCCAAAGATGCATATGCTGCTGTTGTTTACATTCGCGTAAATCTGGCTGCAACGGACACAACTCGTGAGTTCATGTCAACTGCTGTTGTTTACATTCGTGACATCTAAAACTAAAGTGGCACCCATAAAACAGGTATCAATACCCAGATTGGAGTTGTCAGCCACCCTAGCAAATGGAAGACTTTTATAGCCAATAGAGTGTCGGATATCTTGACGATTACTGATCGAGACCAATGGAGTCACGTAAGATCAAACGATAATCCTGCGGATCATGCCTCTAGGGGCATCAAGCCTTCGGAAATGGCAAGTCTTACTTTGTGGAATTCTGGTCCTAGTTGGTTGCAGATTAATCCAATCAATTATGGTTCTCGTGAAGTGCCATGCTGCAACTTTCACTGATTGCAATATCTTTGACAAATATTTCTCGCTCAGTAAACTGCTTAGAATAATTGGTTGGTGTCTGAGATACACAAGTTTAACTCGCGTCAAAATTAGGCCTAGTTTTCCCGCATGGTTGACAACTGAAGAATTGGAAAAGGCTTTAATTTTATGTATAAGGAACTGTCAAAATCATTATTTTTTAGAAGACAATCTTCCTACGACACAGTGGCTTCTTGGTAAAATCGTAGCAAAGCATCCAGGGTTGGACAAACTCACTCGTTTTATTTTACCCATAGAAACTACTTGTACATAGTTTAGTTATGATAAGTTTCTTTTTAGATAAGTTTAATCTTGGTTTTGGTTTGATATTATGTATACAAAATTTCTTGTGTTAATTGGTTGTACTGTAAGTTGCTTGTAATTTGTATAATTGTAATACGTAGTACTGGACTAACGGTCCATCGGGGGCGGTATGTTCAAGTGTGCCACTAGATGGCGTTAGTATAGTTTAAGAACGTCGGAGCATTTGGTCACTTCAATTGTTTATAAGAATTTTTAATGTGCAAAATAAAGGGTGGTTCGACACGGTGTATCCATAAGTGTGGTTTTATTTACTGCCTCGTGTGACATCGTGCGACGTTTTTGGGACTTGTACACAAGTTTTTTTTGGGATATAACTGCCTGCAACAGTCATCTTCACTACTACCCCCAAGACAGTATACAGTAATACCCCGCTTTACGCGACCCCGTTATGCGCGGTTTCACTATTCAAATTTCGCGCTCAATTGCCCCGCATTACGCGAAAGAGTGCGTACAAACATAATGTAGTCATCAACTTCTCTATGGTCGCGGGAATTTCTGTTAACGCGATTTTTTCCGGAACGTATTCCTCGCGTAAAGCGGGGCATTACTGTACTAAATTATTACTCAATATTCTCAATATAACGATTTCCTCGATTTAACGAACTGTTCCAAATCCCCCAGAACTGCCCGTAAGAGCTAATGCAAAATATACCTTTACATTACGAATACATTTTCAATCTTTGCAAAATATAAAAAGAAAGTATTATTTACCTCTATTTAACGAAATAGTTCGCTATAACAGGGAAAGCAGATTAGTGCCTACGTAAAACTGAGATTAATATTTTTAACGAACCTTATTGTAACAAATTACTTGATATAACGAATTATTTTCTGTGGGCTTATCACGAATTTAGTCTGGCTTTCGAATCGAGCTGTCACAAGTAAAACGGATCCGTTAGCAATCGGGATCATGAATTTTTACTAACGACTAACGAGCACCAGCAATCTATCAAATGAACGAAAAATCGAGACGTTCGAAAATTACCAAAAAGTATCTAAAATATTGTAGTTCCAAATCCTTACGCGGTGGCGCTGCTCAAATTTCCATACAAATCGCTTGAAGCGAACTCGGTTCGAAAGCCAGACTAAAATTCGTGATAAGCCCACTGATTCCTTTCAGTATCGCTATATCAAGGCTGCACTGTATTTAGCAAAGTACTTATAACAAAATTACATTTGTACCAGTTTTTTTAGGAGATTTATACCTTTTCAGCCATTAGACCACGTCTGGTATACAATTACAAAAAGAAAAAACAATCAGGAATCAAACCCGTGATCTTATCGTTATTACAATACTTAAACATAGAAGCTAACATATTATTATAATATTTTACCCCACATGAAATACGAACCTACCGGCGACATGCTGAACTTGAAACGCTCCTTACAGCTCATTGCTTTTAGAATATTACGCAATAATTATTTTATTATGATACCAAAACCAACCGTTAAAATCAAAATCACATATATAGAAACCAAAAAATTTGTTTTTTAAATCAATACAAAATATCTTTATTTTGTACACACCCTTTAAGCTCCCGCGCATAGTCAGAAAGACATATGACGAGAAGAAATCACAAAAACACTGGCCTTTTAAAAAAGTTATTTAAAAAAAAAAGAAACATATGAAGAAACAAAAAAAAGTCCATTGCGTTGTTTAATTTAAATATAGAATTGCCAATTACTGTGTCACCAAAACATCTCACCTGAACACGTGCACGCGAACCTCGACATTAACACACTAGAGAATAGCAGCGAAAGTCGCTCGCACACATTATCTTTATTTACCCAGCAGTCACTAGCACGGATGCATCTTCAATTAAATATGCCGAAAATTGAACATTACTCGAGCGTAGTTTGATCACCTGATCATTACTCGAGCACATTTTATTTCATTTTATGTAGTAACTAGCTGTTGCCCGCGGCTTCGCTCCCGTTAAGAAGTATTATTAAAAAAACGTCTTCATCATAGTAGCTCCAATCTTTAATTTCAGTTCAATCAGTCGAAAATCTAATAAGATTTATACAAACTTTCATCCCCTATTTTATCCCCTTAGGGGTGGAATTGATCAAAATCCTTTCTTAGCGGATGCCTACGTCATAACATCTACCTGCATGCCAAATTTCAGCCCGATCCGTCCAGTGGTTTGGGCTGTGCGTTGATAGATCACTATGTCAGTCAGTCAGTCACCTTTGAGTTTTTTTTTGTATATATAGATAGATAATTATTTACTAACAAGTAATAAATCTTTAAACAGGACAACCATTAGACAGTAATCAAAATAAAATAGTAATACGTATAATAAAAAAATTATAAATATATTTGTACAAAAACAATAAAAATTATTTTAAAAACAAGTGAAGGTCTTCGAACAAAAATATTAATTTAAAATTTACAACCATGCTAGGACCATCTTAGAATACAAAGACATTTATGCAAATATAATCTTAAAGCTGCCTACAAATAGTGTCGATTTTCGTTTAAAACACGAAACGTACATAAGCCCTTTTAGTTGTACGAAAGTTTCATAGCAATATCAACGGTATTGGATTAGTGTTGTAAAACAACCGACACGATACTCGACTTTATATCGATAAAATTAAGCATTAAATTCGTATAAAGCACAAAAGCAATCGATTCTAGGGAAAATCTTCGAAACAAATTGTTTAGGTTTTTTGATATTTGAAATACGTTCTGTATTTAAATTCACACGAGGCGTTCGCATTTCCTTTCATCCAATCGCACATCGTGCCTCAGAGGTTATGGACGCGGCTTCCATTCCGGTCACAATTTTAACACGTACTATTAATTTGATCATTTTTATGTCAATACTAGATCTCCAGTCTTCTTAAAATATTAACAAAACTGGAAAAAAAACACAATTTTTCATATAAACAAGATTAGACGAAATATTTATACGACTAGTATATAATTCGATACAAACCAAGTAACAAGGATAAAATTGGTACATACATATGTGGTTAGAGACACATTTTAAAAATGGAATATAATTTGACATTTATAAATTCAGTGTTACCAACATAGTTACCTTTTCCCATGTTCAGGGGTAATAATAATAGAACAATTATTTATAAATCGAATAACAAAAATGCGACTTAAACACTTTAGTACAATAACTCACACACATGTACATATAATATATGCATTGTATATATCACGTTCTTAATTTGAACGCCACGGTTGCGCTGTATGCTTACTAGTTAGTGTTGTGCGTTTAAATATCGATAAAAAAATTGATATCGATTTTTAATATCAATTAATTAATCAATGCTGAGTACCGACTTTATATTATAGCGAGAAAGAATAGTATAAATTGCGATGTTGTATAAAGAAATGACAGATAAACTCCTTAACAGTTTTATTTATAGTTAAATTTTATTATTATTATTAAAATTATTGTAATAAGACCTCAAATCTAACTTAACTATAGACGTAAAATATATGTACACGAACAAAAACAAAACTTCAAATAAATTAATACGTCGATCCTTTAAAATTTTATATTGAATACAGACTTACTTATATACAAAAAAAAAAAACAATAAACAAAAGTTAAAAAAAAACAATAATCTAGAATCCAATGTTATATATTTGTTTTTTTTTTAAATATATTTACTTTAAGCGTACAAATTCGAAGGTCATTGACCTTGAAGTGGAACTATTAACATTTCGTTATATTATAAAATATGGATGTACCGACAAATAAATTACGTAATAGCAGGACTGGTTGTAAGTGTCTACCTGTCCACCTACACTCACCATCAAGACTACTGAAACAAACGTAGACCAGTATAATTATCAAAATTGACCAAGTATAATAGTGAAACCTCGCATTACGAGCAAAATAAATTGTAAAATAATAACTCGCTTAACGACGTGAGTAGAACTTTCCATACTATTGCTACATCTGTACTAGCTACTTAAGATTGTTTCGCTTAACGAGTAAAAAGGAACTACTTATGCTCGTTATGCGAGGTTCCATTGACAAGGCCTTATTATTATATTTTATAGGCATCGACGCGGTCAAACTCAACAATGTCAAGCCGCATATTGTATTTTAAATTAACACTAGAAAGACCAACACCGTCAATTTGACGGCACGGCGATTTCATTCTTAAATATTTTACAAACTATGTTTTTGTTTCTTTTCGTATTTTATTGCTTTTCCTAATTTGTTATTGTCAGCTTAAATCCATATAAAAAACATTATTATATTTGTCGTATATGAGATTCCTTTACGTCAATGTGACGGCAGCGATATTCTTATAGTAAACAAAATTGACGGCTGCGGTCTTTAAAGGTATAGTATGCAGCCCGACACTTCTAGTGTTAAACAAATGTATTTTTAAGCTTTTTAAGATTATCTAGGATTCTAGTATACATTTTTGTGGTCGGTTCCTATACACACACATATACATATATCATCGTGTATATTATGTGTTTACTATTAAAACTGATTTAAAGTTGTCATTGTGGTTTGTTTGTGTGGATTGAGTATCTCAGAAACCATTGAGAGATGAAGAATTAAATAATAAAAAACAAAAAAAATAATAATAATTAATTAATAATATATTATTAAATAATTTTCTAAACCTAAAATAAATTAACTTTTACACTGATTTTCTATCACAAAGACACGTGTTCAAGAAATATAGAAAAAAAGTTAATTTTCAAAAAAACAATAAAATTTCACGTACTATTAAAATTTAAACGACACGTCATCGATAACAAAGTTATTACGTCACTAGCTGATACGACGACCGATGCTAGGGTTGTCCAAACAATTTTATTAATATTATTATTATTTATTTATTTATATAGAAAACTATTAATGTATTTAAGCTGCAAACGATAATTAATTAATTACCTTAAACTATTAAATATCACGTTAGACTACTGTAATTTTAAAAGTAATTAAAAACTAAATGAATCATGACGCGATTAGTATTTAAATAAGTAAAAATTTATATCGCTTAATATCGTTTCTATTTTGTTTATTTCACCACAATCGCGATGGCCACGACTCGTGATTGTAAAACATTTAAAATTACTCAATTGTTGTTTATTTTTATAATTATTATAATCTATAACTTACCCTATATGTCGGTTTATCCATTGTTATTCCAATCCAATAACAAATTAACGTATCACAATAAAAGAATACAAGCCATTTTAAATGTACATATACAAAAACTCTGTCCCAATTAAATGTACAACTTTTTCGACGTTACATCGTTATTTTTTCTATTTATAACGCACACAGCCACTGTTTATTTTCATCTAATTTTATAATTAGCGCACAAACTCCAAACATACACAATTACAAATCATTTTCTAACAAAACTAAATTATTATTTTTACACATAACAAAAAAAAATAACAACAAAAGAAACTAATGTCGTAATAAGAATAAGAAAAACAAAACAGATACACTTTTCACTGAGAAATTGCACATAAAAAACAAGGGGTTTGTTTATTTTTAAAACGTAATTAATTATTATTTTATTTATCACAAAATGGCGTTTATTTGTTTCACGAGAAACGTCAAATTTCCGCGCGGTTTAACGAATATTTGGAACACGGCGTGGCACGTCCTCGCTTCACCACGACTCAATAGAACTACTTTATAATATATATATCT
Organism: Tineola bisselliella; assembly: GCA_028551675.1. Taxonomy (NCBI): domain Eukaryota; kingdom Metazoa; phylum Arthropoda; class Insecta; order Lepidoptera; family Tineidae; genus Tineola; species Tineola bisselliella. The sequence continues at coordinate 19,056 of JAPWLS010000820.1, read as the reverse complement.
AGCTCTCTCGCACGTAAAGCTCTCAATTTCACACAAAAAAACAATCAGAATAGCGATTAAAAATTATATTACGTTTAAATTTAGATAATAAATCGTTCATTTCATATTTTTCTTATTGATTTCGTAATATTCTTACGAATATAGTCACTCAATTGATTATTTTTTACTTTAGTATTAATAATTATATATTTATAAACAATTTAACATCAAAATTAATCGATTTAATTATTATTTTAATTTAAATAGTGATTTTAAAGAAGTAATTGAGTGAAAAATAGTGAAAATAATATCAAAAATGTTCGTCACGGTCACAATGCGCGAGAAAACAAATTTGTGTGTGTGTGTGTGTGCGTTACAAGGGTCTATTCTGAATTTCGACTACGTATTGTTGTCACGTTTCTTCTATCTAATTTCGTCATATGTTAAGATTGTAAAATTAATATTTAATTTGTAATGATTTATACAAGCAGTAGATTAAAGAATATTTTTTTTAAATTAAATTTAAATGTTATTTAATTTCTAAATATATTTACTCAATAGATAAGTATTTCAATGATTCAAAATGTATAATAATAAGTATGTATTAATTTGTTTTAATGACGTATTATAATTATTTAATATTTATAACAATATTACCAAAAACTATTATAAATTACGCAATTTTAAAGCTTCACAAATAATTAATAACAATAATGTTAAAGAATTAAAAACATTGCTTTTTTGTATTTTATTTAACAAAGTCACTCGCTAATCACACTTTCAAAGCCAATTCCAAGACGCGACTGCCGTCTTTTGTTTTTTTTTCTCAAAATTCAAGATGGCCGCCGTGTTTAGCAAATAACAATCAAATACACAACTTTTATTTAATGCTAAATAATGGAAGTATATTTACGATGATATTAATTAATTTACATTTATTTATTAGTAGAAAACGTTTATAATTTGTTTATAATTTGTTTATTTACTTTTAATTTACATTACATATACAAATGAAATTGAAATGAAATGAAAATCGTTTATTAGCATAGGCACTAAAGGCGTGCACATCGTAGTAGAAAACGTAATAAAATTGTTGATTTTATTATTATTATTATTGTATATAAAATCGGAAATGACAGTTTAAACAGACGTTAGTTCGCGTTGTGTTTATATTTTAATTGGAAACAATAGCCCGGTTTCTCTTAAACATATGAAGGTACGACTACACTAACAATGCTTTATACAAAAATTTATTGGCAAATACGCGGATTAAATCAAAGGACATCATGCGGCTTAGCTCAGTAATCGTTTTGCCTGATTCGTAAGCCGTATAATGCCTTTTAAAATAATAAGTTTATTAAATAAAATACACATTTGAATAATATCATTTAAGTGATTCTCAACCACTGTGCCGTGGCACTTTTTTGTGCCACGAAATTCTAAAAGTGTGCCGCCAAATTTTAGATATATAATAACGTTAATATTATTACATAATATGATTTAAAAAAAATTAACTTATCTTTGCCTTTGCCCCGAAAAATTTTGAAATCGTTAAAAGTGTGCCGCAACAAAAAAGGTTGAGAACCACTGACCTAACATCTCCTCCCTAGATATCTTCATACTTACTCTTTTCCCTTCAACAAATAAAAATAACAAAGTACAAACAAAAAACCTAATTAACAATATGCTTACTTATATAATGCCCTGATCCTAAAATAGGACATCCTATGGGTATCTTGACAAGAACCATATAAATTTAAAAAAACCAAAAATCATGTTACACGTTAGATTAATATTTTATAGATAGTTATAATTAAGCTTGGACATGACCCATAGCATTTTATGTTTACCCGTAGGCATATAATAGGATACAACAGCTATTCTTCTACATCATAGTAGATTTATTATATATTATTATGACATTAGTATGTAAGTGGACAATGCCAGTATACAGCAGCTATTCTTCTACATCATAGTAGATTTATTATATATTATTATGACATTAGTATGTAAGTGGACAATGCCAGTATACAGCAGCTGAATCAAATTATATGTGTATTTGTACTGACAAGTAAAAGCGCTTTATTAGAGCCCAATTACTAAATACACAAATTCGACATGGTGTCTTACAACGAGAAATATCGTGACGAAATATTATGTCGAAATTGTACACGGGTTAAGTGGAACTAAAACTTATTTACGCACACCAATGCGCATGTCTCATTTGTTTTTTTAAACTTCAAAGTTTTTTTTTACTGTAACATTTTGGGCCTTAGTACATAGATAAAAGAAATAGGTTATATTTCGCTTTGTCGTTGAAATTAGTTACAAGCGAATGTAACGATGCAGTTTTTGAATAATATGGAGAATTATTTGAGTAAGTTTTGGCTTTCTTTCGTTTTAGAAGTCGATTTAAATTACTGGATTATTTCGTTTTTAAACTAAACTAAACTAGAATATATTGAACTATACATTACAAGATAAGACAAATCTATACGTTTATGAATGCACTAAAGTAGTTAGTATGTTAATAGAGTTTTGTTATAAAGATTGGTCCATTGGACTAATGTATGTACTATTTGTTGTTTCAAGAATATTTAAACCAGATTTTCAAAAAAAAAAAAAAAAATTATTGGGCCGTCGTAGTTCTATATATAGTTCGTAATTATTAAAGAAAATAATGTGATTAATTTTAAAATAGCATTTAACAATAATCAAAATGGCTTCTGTAATATTTTTTTACTTTAAAAAAAAAGATGGAATCTATTGAAGTAAAAATACTGGTAAACACTAGAACGTAGGAATGTGTGGAGATGAAAAATGTAATAAGTAAAATAAGATAAAAACGAATTTCAAAATATAATATTTTAGCTATAAAACTCTATTTAAAGACAAATTCCCTAAAACGTCGCAATTACTCGACTTTGATTGGTTTAACTTGTTATCCATTCATACAATGATACACTCTATATAGCATCACAGCCACTCTATATAACGTCATTGTTACGCAATAAAGTATTTTCTAAGTTGTTATTTGTATCAATATTAATGTTTGTTGTTTGTCAATTTTATACTTTACTATTATAATATGTGGTAAAATAAAATTTTCTTCTCTCCATTTGACGACAACTCCCAATAACGCCGTAAGTGTTTTGTAAAGTTATGCTGTTTAAATTAAATATTTTTTTAAAAACGTCTCCATACAATTTCCTGTTATATCACGAACCGACTCTCCCCCGGAAAGCTTGCGACAAAAGTTTTAATTATATTCCCATCTCTTTCACTCCCACACACAACTCGTATCACCGTCTCGTTCTATTCAGTAACTAACTATCCCATTCGCTTATACACAAAAATCGTATCTTTTATCTCTTTCTAACAAAGAAACCATAAAATATTAAGGATGTCACTATCGCATATTTTTGTTTTATTTAAATTTATTCTTTAGTTTAAATTAATATAACATATTGATACGGACATTTATTTGAGTTTTTATTTAAAACAAAAAGAAACGTCAAACACATTCTTTTTTTAAAAATTATTTATACATTATTTTATTTGTTTTTTCTAACATGAGGGTTTACGTGTGAATTAAAATTTTATAATTTCTTATTAGACTCTTCCCCGAATACTCGACATTAGTAGAATTGTCTCTAATAGATATCAGAAGCCATTAATAAAAGAAGATGAAGTACACACAATTAAACAACGTAATAATATTTTATTAAAAAACTAATATAGCCTCCATCTCAAAACAATCAAAATAAGTCCCATATATATTTTTAATATTGAATATTATATTTACAATTAGATCTAACTTGTGTAGATATATAAATATGACTCGTACGAGATAAGATTCCAGTACTTTCTTTTTTTATTATTGTAAATAGGTTACAATCTAATGTGACAGATTTTATACTAGGACCAACTAAAACTTACAAACCATTTGTATTTAATAACGTAATGGGTATTTCTATAGGACAGCGGTTCTCAAACTTTTTTGGCGAAGGAAAAAGCCTTAATATAATTATAAAAAACTGATTTATATGTATTTATGAATAATCATATTGCAATGTAATATTTAGATGTAACCTTATAATCTCCCTTTGGTAAGTATTTTTTGCAGTATTTTAGCCCTAGGGTTCCGCGGAACACCACTTTGAGAATGGCTGCTATAGGACATAGGGTATAATTGACGAGTTTCTTGTGGTCTTCTTCTCGTCATACGCCTTTCTGAAGCCATTGTAGAGTCTGACGATGAGCAAGTGCACGCCCTTAGTGTCTATGCTAATAAACTATTTCATTTCATTTCATATATCAATATTTATTTATTTATTTCGCCTATATTATGACTACATATTATAAAAAGGACTACTATTATATAAACTAAACGAAATTTTAATTATAGGATAGGACGGCATGCTCGAGGTGATAAAGGGATAGATACTACACTTCTAATAAAATTACAAAAATATATAGTTTATTGCGATAAAAAATCAATACTAATAGTAATTTCTAAACAGGTCTGCTTACCCCAATTCCGATGTGTAATATATACATACATACATATATAAATAAATATATTAAAACCAAAAATGTATAGAACTATGCTTCACTTAAAACCGATTAAGTACATGGAGTGAGTTAAAATTAACTGTCAGTTACATCGAAAAGCAGATATGTCCGAAAAAATATTATTTATAATAACAAAGGAAACAAATTAAGATTCGAAATTTGAATTTTGTTCCTAACTGTAAATTAAATTTCAAAACAATTCTAATTTCAAATTTGCTTCCAATATAAGCTCGAAGAAACAAATTATTTGCAAGTGTATTACATAGTTTTAATACTATTTTTTATTTATTACATTAGTTTATTACATACATACAGCGATTTTTAATTAGATACACTAAGCGATAGAAAGAGAAACGATATATCTGCATCCCTTTCACACATGATAAGAGTATAGCTATCCCTTTCTAATGATTATTTCTTTCAGTCCAAAGTCCAATCTGTATCCATTTGAAAATTGTCAACTGTACATACGTTTTGACATGTAAATTAGAACACTTTGTAATATACAATGGGTATTACAAAGACAATACTTAAATTAAAACTACAATTTTCTTTCTTATTCAATATTATGCTAAAAACTTATCAATAACTATTTTAAAAAACACTTTTAATTCGACCGAGAATCGAACATGTGACCACTGTACAATAAACACACGAAAATATATTAATTTATTTTTTCATTAAACTTCAGACATAGCAGGTTTTTCATTCAAACACCAATGTTATCATGCGAATAGGCTAACGAAACAATTTTCATATTTTAATATTAAAATATAATAATCGATATTTTTATTTAGAAAAATATTTTCAAATAATATTATTAATTATCCTTGAGGTTTTTTAAAAATAACCTAAATAGGTCAACTGTCAGTAATAATAAAATATTAAATAATATAATTAGTTGTTTCAGGCGTTACTTTGCGGAAATCCATGTTAAATGAAATTAGTTAAAATTATTTTGCTTACAATTCCCGCTACAACACTCAGTAATTTGTCTCGACGCGTTTCGCCACTTCACGTGGCATCATCAGGATACGTGCGGTCGCTTCGGCTTCGCTTCAAGCAAATTGTAAGCAAAATAATTTTAACTAATTTCATTTAATTAAATAATAGCTTACTAAACTATGAAACAACATTCTTTCTCTTTCTATTCTATTGAACATAACACTAGAGTAAAACGATCAGCTATATTTATTAGTCTCTAATAGACATGACAGATTCACTAGATTTTTTTTATTTCTTTACATATTATATTTGTGGCGGTTGCCTCTACAAATTATGAAGATTTCAGGATTTTGACATTTCATATGTCATCGCTTTCTTTTGTTTTTTTTCCGTGTCTTTTTGCATTGTGATATTATTTTACATAAGTCACTCTAAATGTTATATTATAAAAGTATATTTACAACGATCAAAACCACACAGTCGACCTACACGGCAGGTCAATATTGTGTTCTATGCCAACGTTGCATGCCTGTAAATAGGTACTCGTTCGTATGTGTGCGTGTGTCTATACGGACGCACACACACACGAAGTGACGTCACCAAAACCGGAATGTCTCTCGGCTACGAAAGAAATATATGGATAATCGTATAATTAAATTAGTTTGTTTTTATATTCAATAGTTTTCGAGTTTAAACAAACTATGCACGATAAAATAATTTTTTTAATCAAATTTAATTAATTTCTACGTCAGTTCCATTTAAACATTTGCAAGATTGCTACTACAGTAATGCCCCGCTTTACGCGAGGGATACGTTCCGGAAAAAATCGCGTTAACTGAAATTCCCGCGACCATAGAGAAGTTGATGACTACATTATGTTTATACGCACTCTTTCGTGTAATGCGGGGCAATTGAGCGCGAAATTTGAATTTCGCGTTATAGTGAAACCGCGTAAAGCGGGGTATTACTGTATATACATAAACAAAAATTAAACTACTATGCGTTCACCAACTTATATATCAACTAACACAATTTTTTTTATTTATTTAAGCACGGTCACTTGCATGGTCTAGGAGGAAAAGATACACAATAATATTAATAATAAAATGTCAAAATCTAAATAAAAAATAATAATAACTGTAACAAATATGACGCATCCAAGGGTCCAACACTCGCCAACGAATGAAATGAAATGAAATTAGTTTACTAGCATAGGCGCTAAAGGCGTGCGCTTGCTCATCGTCAGAATCTATAATGGCTTCGGAAAGGCGTATGACGAGAAGCATACTACAAGAATATTGTTGGCGATCGCAACCTCCTTTTTATTATTAAGAAATAGAATAAAAAAAATACAATTGTCAAAGCTGTCAGTCTGAAATAAAACACTGAAAAAGAAGAAGTGCATTTTCCTTACTTGGACGCAAATATATAAAATATATTGCAAAACCATCGGCAATAAATATCCCAAATAATAACTTTAAACCGCTTTGTAAAATCAAGAACACCGGGCGTAATATTTGCATTTGATATACATATTTTAATATGTTAAATGAAGTATTGTCAAGATAAACTGATAACAATGTATATTAATTGTCGCGTCTCATTTATCAGGGTAATTAAATTATATATATATTTATTTACATACAAAACCCTGACCTTAGTCTAAAGTTCTGTTCACTATAGTTTATAGTAGATCAGGGGTGCCCAACCTGCTTCTTTGAAGGATTATTTGTGGCTCTCGATAAATGTACCCGAGTTCCCTTTTCATTTTTGTGCTATTATATTTTTTAAAATTTATTATCGTTCCGTGTGTTTCAAAATGTCTTTTATATCACTGACAACAAATATGTAATACTAAGTGCAACGTTTTTTAATACCATTTTAATGCGTATAATAATTTTGACTATCAAAGAGTTTAGTTTTAGAATAGGCTTAAAGGTTTGAAATTAGTCATTGCTGCACAAAACAGAACACAGCTATTAACGCAATGGAAATAAAAAATATGGACTATATTAAGTGTAACTATAATGTGATCCAAAAGTATTATAAAGTACCTATAATACTAAAAACTGTGAAGTAAAAGGATAGAGGGCGCTTCAACGGGTAGCAACATAAAATATTCAAAAATAGAATTCTAATTTCAAATAAATACAATTTATTATATCCATATAAAGATTATCGTTTAAAAACAGAAACCATCAGAATATCACAACTCACACAACGACCAAGACGCGTCTGTGTGAGTAAACGTTTCGGCGGAATTGTGAAGCCATAGAGTTGGTTTATTTCAGACACGACGTATTTGATAATTACTATCTTTAATTCGGCACTTCACGTGGCATCATCAGGATACGCGTCGAGACAAATTACTGAATGTTGTAGCGGGAATTATAAGCAAAATAATTTTAAATAATTTCCTTTAATATGGATTTCCGCAAAGTAACGCCTGAAACAACTAATTACATATATATGTGTGTTACATAATAAAAAAATATATCTTATAAAATTCAACTTTAATATATATACTTATACTTATACATATATATGGAGTACTAGCTCTCGCGTTAAGAAGTATTATTATTAATTAGGTTTAGTTTGTGTGGCTTTACTTTTGTTTAACGTGTGTTAAGTAGTTATCACCATTCTTGTCGTGGGTCATAATTGAAAACTTGCTCCAGTTATTAACCACATATCTGTCAATTTTTAATTTCAATTCAAGCAGTCGAAAATCTAATAAGATTTATACAAACTTTCATCCCCTATTTTATCCCCTTGGGGGTAGAATTGATCAAAATCCTTTCTTAGCGGATGCCTACGTCATAACATCTACCTGTATGCCAAATTTCAGCCCGATCCGTCCAGTGGTTTGGGCTGTGCGTTGATAGATCACTAAGTCAGTCAGTCAGTCAATCACCTTTGAGTTTTATATATATAGATATACTGCTGTAGTTAGCCTTAAGTGATTTTAGTTGTACTCGCCACCGATAGGTTCGTTTTGTACACAGATAAAAAAAATTAATTATCCTTTTATTATTATATGATAAACAATTTACACTTTTGGCTTTAGTGAAGATACGTTTTCGATAATAGTATTTCGGAGTAATGTAATAATCGCTAGTATGTTTTACATTAGATTGATACATTACCTAGGACAAGAGAGGTCGGCATAATGGGGTCGAGTTTTACACGTAGATGTACAAGTAGCAGCTCATAAACTACGTTCTAACTTAACAAATAAAAAAGCTATTAGAAAAAGTTTTTTCTGAATTAAAATTAAGTTTTTTTTTGTTAATTATTTTATGTACAGGCTATAATTGAGTTTCTTGTGGTCTTCTTCTCGTCATACGCCTTTCCGAAGTCATTGTAGAGTCTGACGATGAGCAAGCGCACGCCTTTAGTGCCTATGCTAATAAACTAATTTCATTTCATTTCAAGGAATACGTGGAAAAGTCAATAAACAACGAGAGACGCGTGATTAGTTCAGTCAATCTGATGCGACACAATAGGCATGTGGACAGATTTTGAAATTGCCTTCTATAATGCAGGTACGCGTCTAATATTACCGAAAAACACAATATTTCAGTAATAAGCTAAGTATGTTACTTAAATATTGCGTTTTTAATATCGGTTTTAAATTACGCGGGAAAACGCTCATAGCTGTCATGTGACGTCACTCGCTCTGATTGGTGTTCCAATAAACATGGCCGGTTGTAGCATTTTATTCTTTTATTTTATTGAAAATCTTAATAATCTCAATTTAATTTACAAAATTGAGTCATTCATAACAATACTTTTAACATTTGTTCCCACTAAAATCATTATTTCATCATTTTTTTAATACTGTCCACACGCCTATTGAGTACTTATTTATTTATTTATGTAGCCTACCTACAGTTCTTATAAACCTATTCCTACCGGTAATTAAGAAAGCTATCGATTTTATTATACGATGCAAACAATGGTTTATTTACTGCTAAATATTAATGAAATTTCGTCCTATTTATTCTTATAAACTGAATAAAATTTTAATCATAGGATACAACATCACACGACTAAAGGTAATTGAAGAAAATATCAATTTTATAAACAAATAAAACAATTGTTATTAAAAAAAAACAACATCTTTTTGTCATAATAACACAAAGTAAGCCTTTCTTGTAGATCACGGCCGTTTTATCTGTAGTTTGTTAGATTAAAAAAATTGCTTTATTTTTACAATAATTCCCTTATCTAAATTGGTCGATATGATAGTACTATCAGATTCTGTGATAACTTATAATATTTAAAAGGCAGTTTACACAGAAGTAAGTTTATTTACACCGTAAAAAATATTAGTCTTAAAGTTATTTTTTATATAACAAGCAATACTTTAATTAAATGGACGATTTATGTTTCACGTTTTAAAAAAATATATTTGTGTAATAGACATGTATTACTGTCTAATGAGTAAAAAAATCAACATGAATTTACTATACTTTTTTTTGAAAAAAGTTGAGTGTTGTTTAAAAACAACATTGTCCATTTAAGGGTTAATAAGAAATGACCCAATCAATCTGAAGGGAGCGCATTAGTCCGGCATAGTGAAGGTGTGGAATTATTATAGTTTTATTTATTTATTTACATGCTTAATGTCGTCGACAGAAAAGAGGTTGCGGCGGCGATGTTAATAGTGTATATATTTTTATAAATAAAACTGTCAATTTTAAATTAAGAATTTGGAATGAAACAAAAGAGGAATGCGAGGGACGTTCGAATGAGCACTTGGATGTTGGTTGCGAATGGGAACGGATGTGTGTGCTTAGATTATAAGAGATTGAGATATAGTGTAAATAGAATTTTCAAGAGTTTTCTATTGACTACACTTAACGCAAACTTAGCTTACTACAATATTTATTTATTTATTTATAAAGCCTACTTACAAAATTACATTAGAACTACCATATTATAAAAAAAAGGACCACATATTATACAAACTAAATGAAATTTTAATTAGAGGATAGGACGGCATGCTCGAGATGATAAAGGGATATATACTACACTTCTAATAAAATTACAAAAATACATAAAAATAAAGAACAACAACGAAATAGATGTAAGGAAGAGGTGAGAGATAAAAATTTGTAAAAACTGATAGTTTTTTAGGCTTCAACATAGTTTATTTGTGTAGATTCTTCGTTATTGTATTGAATATCTCAGAAACCATTGAGAAAATGTTTTTTTTTGAAAGATGAAGAATTATATTTTGGAGCTATTTCAACAAAATGTTGACTACGTCTAACAAGAAAATATTTGGAATCGTATGCTTTGAAGATAATCATGGATCATATATTTAGGCCAGTGGGCTTATCACGAATTTTAGTCTGGCTTTCGAACCGAGTTCGCTTCAAGCGATTTGTATGGAAATTTGAGCAGCGCCACCGCGTGCGGATTTGGAACTACAATATTTTAGATACTTTTTGTTAATATTCGAACGTCTCGATCTTTCGTTCATTTGACAGATTGCTGGTGCTCGTTAGTCGTTAGTAAAAATTCATGATCCCGATTGCTAACGGATCCGTTTTACTTCTGACAGCTCGATTCGAAAGCCAGACTAAATTCGTGATAAGCCCACTGGTGACCACAGATCACACTCGAGCGTAGTTTGAACTGGGATTATACAATTTAAGTGCAGATTCCACACTCAAGCAATGATCATGTATACGGGTCTTAGTGTAGTCACATGCTAGGTGCAAAGGATTAAATGTAAATGTCCTGTCTATTAGAATCGTAACTCTATCGCCGGGCGACATATTGTGAATATTCCGATTGTTAACGCACACAAGCATAGATGTACAAAACAAATATATTACGAATACATATTTAAAAAATATAAATAATCTACAAGAATTCTTTTTTTTTTTCGTTCTATTCCATTCGATTATTCCAAATTTGAAAATTGAATTTCTTGTTTTTTTTCTTAATAATATATTTAGATCAGCGGTTCTCAAACTTTTTTGGCGAAGGAAAAAGTCTTAATATAATTATAAAAAACTGATTTATATGTATTTATGAATAATCATATTGCAATGTAGTATTACGTAATATTTAGATGTAACCTTATAATCTCCCTTTGGTAGGTATTTTTTGCAGTATTTTAGCCCTAGGGTTCCGCGGAACACACTTTGAGAGTGGCTGATTTAGACTATTCGAAGGTTTTGCAGCCATTGAGATTTAAGTACTCTCAATTTCGTCATTTTTCGTCAACAAATTTATTCTTAATGTATTTTAATCTAAAGAAGGTAATTTCTCTGATTATAAAAGCAAGAAGCATTTCGTAAAAGTATTTTTAAATATAGAACAAATCAATGCGAACCTACCGGTAAGGAGCAGAACTAAAACTGTCTGATACAAAGGAAAGACTTTTGACATTATGGAAGAAATATTAAAACTCACATTAGGGAATATTAGTTTGTCGTGGTTTAAGAATTGAGCTATATTATTAACTTATTGAAGACTAGTATAATAAGAAATAGGAACTACTTCTAAATAGTATTTTTAGGTTATTATAACAATAACATGCGTTAATCGCATTTTTCTACGCAATTCGCACGACTGCCGTTCTTTTGTTTTTTTTATCAAAATTCAAGATGGCCGCCGTGTTTAGCAAATAACAATCAAATGCACAACTTTTAAATTATACAAAATAATCAAAAGTATATTTATAATGATATTAATTAATTTCCATTAATTTAAAATATATTATATGTTTATCGCGTTTATATTTTCACTTGTTTTTTTTTAACTTTGGAGATTTTCAAATTGAAATTAATAAGCTAGATTTAAAATAAATAAACTGCATTGAAAACAAGAAAGACGGAATAAAAATCAAAACCTAAAATTTTAAATAAGTATTTTTAATTTATGGACTTAACCAACTAACTAACCTTGATGATTTTTTTATATTCAAAACAATGTACATTCGTCTCGTAAAGCTAGTACAATGGGGTTGATTTTCATTTTTAGCACATTTAGTTCGATGGTTGTTATTTCATTTTTAATTAGTGTTAATTACATTTAGAACTGGGTAATCGAGTTTATAGTTAAAATGAATTTTCTTAAAACAGAAATATTCAATGTATAAACGACTTTACAACACCAATAATAATATGTACACATACATACCTCGGCGAGCTGTACCGAGCTCTAGTGATGTAACATTAACTGTAAACAAAAATATCGATATCGATAATTTTTAAATTTACATTCTTATTTGTGTTTGTTGTTTAATACTAACATTGACTACAGTGCTTAGGGAATAAATTAGACAGTAGTCCATCATCAGTTATAAGTCCAGCAGTACCATCACCTGTGAGGTCGCTGCATCAGCTCAAGGAACTTTTATCTCCATTCATTGAGCTGTGCTATCATCCGTTTCACTTCTCGATTTTTTTCTACAATCAACACAAACTTATTCAAAAATCATATTACACATTAGATGAATATCTTACTGATAAAAAAGCTTGGACATAATCTACGTCATTTTATGTTTACCCATAGGTATATAATAGGATGACAATGCCCCTATACAGCAGCTATTCTTCTACGTCGTAGTAGATTTATTATATACTAGCTTTTACCCGTGGCTTCGCTCGCATTTAACTATAGTAAAAAATTATTTTTTTAAAAAACAAAAAGTATCGTATGTTACTTGTAGTACCTCCAAAAATATGTGTATAAAGTTTCATGATGATCGGTTAAGTAGTTGTTGCGTGAAAACGTAACAAACAAACTCACGTTCACATTTATAATATTAGTAGGTATTATTATGACATTAGTATGTAAGTGGACGATGCCAGTATACAGCAGCTGAATTAAACTGAAATAATTAATATTTATTTTGACGAATAAAAGCGCTCTATTGGAGACCAATATATATGCTAGGCATTTTTTGATTGACGAGTGCCACCTAAAAACAAAAGTATCGATATAAACATATGTAAAGAGTAAATGTTACATCACTAATCTCCCGTATCCATTTAGTTTGACAAGCATTTGGTTTCATATATCCGCTAACAGACGCACACACAGACATCTGTGAATGTGTGAGGTATAATATATATGCAGGGATGGTTATTGTTTATTATTATTATTATTATTTGAAAAAAGTATTTTTATTATCTAATTTAAGTGACTTTATTTGTTTTTCTAAATTATTTATTTATAAAGTCTACCTACAAAATTACGTTATGACTATTATATAAACTAAATGAAAATATTAATTATAGGATAGGACGGCATGCTCGAGGTGATAAAGGGATAGATACTACACTTGTAATAAAATTACAAAAATACATAAAAATAAAAAAAACAAGAACCAAATAAAAAATTGCTTGCGGTAATGCTTCGTCGCAAATCTAAGGAACGCAGGCTATAAAGCTTTCGGAATTATTTTATAAAAAAAAATAATCTTAGCTTAAAAGTGACCTGTGGGCTTATCACGAATTTTAGTCTGGCTTTCGAACCGAGTTCGCTTCAAGCGATTTGTATGGAAATTTGAGCAGCGCCACCGCGTGCGGATTTGGAACTATAATATTTTAGATACTTTTTGTTAATTTTCGAAAGTCTCGATCTTTCGTTCATTTGATAGATTGCTGGTGCTCGTTAGTCGTTAGTAAAAATTCATGATCCCTATTGCTAACGGATCCGTTTTACTTGTGACAGCTCGATTCGAAAGCCAGACTAAATTCGTGATAAGCCACCAGGTAATAGAATCCCAAAACCGAAATAGTAGAAGCATGTGTTTTCTGCTCAAGGTATCGTACTCGTGTTTAAAAAACGATGTCAATATAACATATACTAATATATACATAATTAAGTTCATATGAAGGTTGTTATAAAATTTAAAGAAAAAACAATATTAATAAAAGATAATAGTTGAAGTGAATCAGACTTGCCTTTATATTCGTATCCAGTGGTCTAAAGTCTAAACCAGTGACTCTCAAACTTTGTGTGTCGACACTTTGATAAACTAATTTTGTTTTGAATTGAATGAATTCTAGTTTGGGGACAGGGTATTGAGTGTTTTTTATAAATAAACTAAAACACGTTAATAAAATAATCAATAAAAATTAATTATTAAAATAAATAAATTCGTACCAACCCTAGAGATATATTAAAGTACACTCACACAAAGGCAATCGGCCTCGGAAGCATGTCATGCGATAATTTTTAGGGATCAGTAGACGTTTTTTTAATAAATAATAATATATTATTGTTTTAGATCAGTGATTCATAACCACTGTTGAAATTCTAAAAGTATGTCACCAATTTTTTAAAGATATATTTATAAAAAAAATGTGACCCGTCACGGGACGCCTGGCAGATGTGAAACATCGAGTTTATTCAAGTCATATGCGTAAAAGACAAGATTACAACAGGAACTAATTATTGCTTAATGAAAAAATTAAATACTATGATTTTTTTTACAGAAAATGATGACTATTTATTTAAGAAACATTTATTTATATTAAATACAAAAATTAAAAATTCGAAAACTTCTTAAATGATATAGATTTCAGAAATAACTCGTCGCCACGGCAAGCGTCGCCACACTGTACACTCTACTATATATAGACTGTATATATACTTTAGTATAGCGTGGCAAGCGTCGCCACGCCAACGATCCGGTTTATACCCGCGCCAATAGATGTTTCACATCAATAATGTTAATCTTATTAAATAATATGATTAAAAAAACTTATCTTTTTTCTTTGTGCGCCACAACAAAAAAAAGGTTGAGTATCACTGTTTTAGATTATGTGCAATTCACAAAAATCTACTACAAATCGTATTAGATAAATTACATTAAAAACACAATTAATTTGAATGAATTGATACTTAATCTGTCTTTGATCATCAAAAACACAAGCAAATTGTCCTATCCTATAATTGAAATTTCATCTAATTTCTAATAATAGTGGTCTAGGCCCTACGTAGGTAGTCATAAATAAATTAAATAAACCTACGGAACTATTTTTTATTAAAAATATATTTAAACTTGTGTTTATATGATAACCTAGTATTTACTGCTCTTTCAAAAACTTTACACATGTGTATAATATAAATATACAATATATATATATTGTATATATATAGGTACTAGCTTTTACCCGCGGCTTCGCTCGCATTTAAGTCATTAAATAAGTATCAGAAAACATTTCAATAGAAATGAATCAATATGATTCCAAACAGCTGAAACTATAGTCAGTTAGAAACTATAGTAAAAAATAAGTTATTTTTTTTAAATAAAAATTATCCTATGTTACTTGTAGTACCTCCAAAAATATGTGTACGAAGCTCCATGATAATCGGTTAAGTAGTTGTTGCGTGAAAACGTAACAAACAAACTCACATTCACATTTATAATGTTAGTAGGCGGTGTAACATGGCGGGATCTACAAAATCGCAGGATTTAAAGTTGTCATTGTACATAGTTTGTTTGTGTACTGTAGATACTTCGTTACTGTATTGAGTATCTCAGAAACCATTGAGATAATGTATAATTACATTATTACTAAAATGTTTATTCCGACCATGTCAATAGAACTCGGCGATATTTACTAAAAACAATTTTCGCGTACGACGTAGCGGGCCAGCGTTCTATTAAATAAATAATAAAAAAATTTGACCAAAAAATTCAACCAAGAGCGACCCTAATCCGAGTAATTTGTTTTTGTACGTCATTTGTTTGTGTGGGTGTCTCGCGCCTGTGTGGGTATTGATAACACACACAGGGTTGTCACTGGGCATGTTCATTAACTTTAATATATATTTTTTTCTTCTAAATCAGCCATTCTTAAAGTGTGTTTCGCGGAACCCTAGGGCTAAAATACCTACCAAAGGGAGATTATAAGGTTACATCTAAATATTACATTGCAATATGATTATTCATTACATATAAATCAGTTTTTTATAATTACATTAAGGTTTTTTCCTTAGCCAAAAAAGTTTGAGAACCGCTGTTCTAAATAATAATAATAATGCTAATACAAATTTATAAATAAGAAACAGATTTAGAGCAATTGGCGAACTTATCACTAAAAGCAATTTCTTCCAGATAACCAATTTTCATAGGAGAAGCAGTGTTAGTAAAGGGCGATATAAGTTAGATAAATAAAATACATAAATATAAGTAAACTAAATACATAATGAACATACACATATTTAGAAATATTATTCAGAAGGAGATAAGGTAAAAGGCCCAGTTATTGACACTGACCCAGTTTCTGACACTTTTTACTTTAATTTCAATTTTTAAAAAAATTGTTTCTTATATAACTTAATTAATTTTTTCAAAAGTAAAATAATTTAATTAAGTACTGATTTTATAACAGCAATAGTTATAAACAAAACAACTTTATACAAAAAAAATATATTTAAGGCCCTGAGTGACGGTCGAAGCGATTTTTCAGTTGTAGTCTAAGTTATTGACGTAAGAGTGTCCGTATATTGAATACGCGTTTTAACAGTCATGTAAGTATAAAAACATATATAATTATATATTGTATGATTAATAATAGCCTTTTCTTCGCTATAAAATATTAAAATATCATTAAGAACAATATTTTATTATTAAAATATGAGTGTCAATAACTAGGCTCAATTTTATTGGCATGTTGCAGTTATTGACACTCATAAGGCGCGGCCAACTCGATTTTTAGTGCAGGCGCGACCAACTAGATTTGCAGTTCGCGCGCAAAACGGGCTGCGCTGATGCGCGGTGTGGGCCAAATTGGCGCCAGATTAAGAAAGGAAAGAACCAGGATCGAACAGTTGACATCTCCATAAAATGTAAAAATATTTATTTAGGTTTATAGTGATTCTTTGTCTTATAATTTTCTTTAATTACAGTAGTTAATTAATGTTGAATATTTTGTAGAGTAAATAAAATATCATTTATTGTTAAAAATTGGAACTTGATAGTATGTAACCTAAAAAATAATTTTCAATTGAGTGTCAGAAACTAGGCCGTTGTTAGTGTCAGAAACTACAACAAAATAAATTTATAAGTTATCCTATGATAATCTTAGAATCACTCTTAAAGTGTCAGAAACTCCCTTTACCTGGTATAATGATTTTAGTTTAACACTAGATTTACCAGAGCAGTCAAAATGACTGGTCTTGCAAGTTCAAATTCAAATTCCTACTGCGTGTAACATTGAGAATTAGTATATCCTTTTTTAGTTTTGGTAGAAATAGGTATATTTAAGCAAATCTAGTTTAAACATGTTGTATATATATAACATTATAAGAATAAATCCTAATTCCAGTCTTAATGTAAGTACTTAAGTAAGTACATTTATAATAAACTAGCGTTGCCCGCGGCTTCGCTCTTATTATTAATTAGGTATAGTTTTTGCGGCTTTATTTTTGTTTAGCATGTGTAAAAACGTATCACAGTAACTCCAACCTTTAATTTCAGTTCAATCCGTCGAAAATCTATCTTTCATCCCCTATTTTATCCCCTTGAGGGTAGAATTGATCAAAATCCTTTCTTAGCGGATGCCTACGTCATAATATCTACCTGGCAAATTTCAATCCGTCCATATAGATCACTATGTCAGTCAGTCAAATTTCATCTTTATCTCCGGTGTTTCTTGATGATAAAAATACATTTATGATTTGTCTTTTGTCTGTGTTTTTTTAGATTACTGACAATGAATATGAGAAAAACGTTTTTTTGATTCCTTTTAAATACGTAATTAATTGCGGCTCGCTCAAAATTTAGAATTTTGAATAATAGCTCGGACTATCTAGGAGCTGAATAATATATTCTCCCAAATTTCATAGCTGTACAATGGAAAAACGACCTAATTCTAAAAATAGAATATTGAATATTGATTTTTTAGAATACTATAAGTTGACAACCCTTGTACATTAGTTTGCATTCCGCTCCAATGTTACACACACACGCGCAATCCGACACAATCGAGTACTTCGCAATAAATAAAATATGTATATGGATATTCCGTTTTAATTATTCTTTCTTTTTAAACCCAATTACTTTATGGAGTTTGAATGAAAATCGTTTATTATCATAGGCGCTTGCTCATCGTCAAAATCTATAATGGCTTCGGAAAGGCGTATGACGAGAAGAAGGCCACAAGAAACTCGTCAGTCATAGCCTGTACATAAAATAATTTAAGTGTATACATAAAGAATTCACCGGTAGTTCCCAAACTGTCCTGTGGGATAGATCAATAATCCGATTAACTATACAAATCGCGCACATTAGGTTAGGTAAAAAAGTTGGAAGGCAAGGAATTTCTAATAATATAATAAATACTATATATAGGTTTAAATAAAGATATTATCCTAATAATTATATTTTAATTCATTGTTTTGAAAGATTATTATGCACAAACGACAATCTTCAAATGGATACAGATTGGACTTTGGACTGGAAGAAACAATCATTAGAGAGGGATAGCTATATTCTTATCATGTGTGAAAGGGATGCAAATATCTCCTTTGCCGTTCACGACACGTCGCGATCGTTTCTCTTAACCTACAAAAACT
>JAPWLS010000930.1:0-28087 GCA_028551675.1 Tineola bisselliella | reverse complement strand
CTAGGGCATTGTTGTAGAACATTAATGATGTTATTTAAATAATAAATAAAAGTGCAAACGAGAGGATGAATAGATGCCGCTCAATTGGGGTGGAACAATAAGTTATGTTTTAGTTTAAAGTTAGTCTAGTGCGAGACACGGTGAAGATAAGTTGAAAATCTGTCAGTACTGCGTAAACATCCTCTCGGCTGCCATTGATACGAATACGTGTTTGATTTCAAGACATAAACCTTCGCGACCTACATTGAATAAGCCACTAGCTGGCCGTCCTCTACGAAGGATACGGAGCACGCCGGCTGTGGCCAATAATATGTATATATCAAGTGGATAAAACACATATAAGCCCACGTTATATGATATATATTATTGCTTAATAATATGACGCTATGTAGAGTGTGTGTGGATAACAAAGCAAATCTACCAAAGTCAAGTAATTTCAATATTTAAAGGAGTTATTGTATTAAAAAGTAATAAAATAAATCAATATTTCTCAATATAAACAACTATAAAAACAATGTTTTTTATTTAATCATAAATTTACTATTAATGCTAAAAGCCTTTTGAGATTTTTAGATATTTATTGCCGTAGTAACATTATTATTGTTTTAAGTACAAAATGGGTTAGGTTTATTATAATATTATATATACATATAATATATATTTACACTCCTTTAAATATTTAAATTACCTGACTTTCTATATAGCATCACACTGATTCTAAATAACGTCAACAATACGTCATTAATAAGCAATAAACAGTACTTTCTAAGTTGCAGAAATTAATAAGAACTGCAGCTGTGCACGTTCTTTATACTTATAGATAAAAAGTTGGACATAGCCAATTTCATTTTATATTTACTTGTAGGCATATAATAGATGACAATACCCCTATACAGCAGCTATTCTTCTACATCATAGTAGATTTATTATATATTATTATGACACTAGTATGTAAGTGGACAATGCCAGTATACAACAGCTAAATCAAATTGATTGTAACAATTTATTTCATACTATATTTATTTTGGAAAGTAAAAGCGTTCTATTACTAAAAGTCAATAAAAAAGACGTAATATACTTAATAAAATCATTTTTTTCTTTCCATTTAACAACAACTCTCAATTACACCGTAAAATAAGTCGGTATATTTAATTTACAATTATCTCCAAATCCCCACCAAAATCCAGATGTGACGTCATAGCTTTCCAATCTACAGGTACCAATAGAAGCAGCTCATCTTTATGATGCAGTGACACTTTGGGCGAGGGCTGCAACAGCTGCAATGCGTGCTGGAATACCGCCCACGGATGGGGCTACATTGATGAAACTTTTGAGGCCCACAACTTATCGTTCTGTGCAAGGATTCGACGTATGTATTAGGTTTTTGAATGAATATTCATTAAAAATATACATATTTATTTATAAAGCCTACCTACAAAATTACATTAGAACCACAAATTTAAAAAAAGGACTATTATTGTATAAACTAAATGAAATTTCAATTATAGGATAGGACGGCATGCTCAAGGTGATAAAGGGATAGATACTACACTTCTAATAAAATTACAAAAATACATAAAAATAAAAAATAAGAACCAAATAGATATAAGGAAGAAGGAAAAGAATAAAATAAAAAGAATCACAAATATAAAAAACAAAATTAAAATATATTGGTAGATAATGGATAATATATTGGTAGAATTCAAAGAAATTACAAAAAAAAAAAATGTTAGGTTACTCTATACTAATATTATAAAGAGAAAAGATTTGTATTTTTGTATGTTTGTAACGAATTGACTCAAAAACTACTGGACCGATTTCAAATATTCTTTCACCATTTGAATGCTACATTATCACTGATCAATTACAGGAAAATAAGGATCCTTACTAAAACTACAGTAATGTAACCCAAGGTTGCCATAAAATGTCTTTCATTGCATGTTTAAAAAATAAATGTCCACCCGTGCGAAGTCGGGACGCTAGTTAGTTATAAATAAATGTATGGTGATAAATTAGATTTTCTTTTTCAAAGAAAAACTGTAAAATGCATCAAATTTTTTCTTAGTTGGCTTCCATTTTAACACCCTGAAAGGACCAAACAAAAGAACATCAAAATAATTTTTTTTATTGCGCAATGTCACCTTTTTAACTAGTATAAATATTCAATTGTTTTTTCGATTACTACGAGATATCGATTACTACAGTTATCTATCGAAAAATAATGAATGGAGAATCGTTTGAGTTCCTTAGCACTAGAACTACGAGCCGGTCAATATGACCTATTTTTACCAACCGGTCAAAATGACCGGATGACTTGTGCGTGCAAAGTTTTAAATATAATTCAATAAATTGATTGTAGAATTGTAAATAATAGAATCGTTTACAAAAAATAACGAGTAGGGTTGTATATAAAAGTTTTGTGAAGATTTTTTGAAACCGGTCATATTGACCGGTTAGTAGTTCTACTGTTAACTAAACCTGTTCGAAAGAAAGAATACTTGGTCTAACCTAGTGTTTAGTTTTTATACTAATCACCTTGACAGGTATACATGGACAATGCAGGCGATGCTGAAGGCAACTTCACGGTTGTGGGTTTGGTTCCTGATTCCAGCATAACCGAGGGATGGAGCGCTCAACCAGTGGCTACCTTTCGATATGCAAACTCATCAGATTCCTTACCCGTAAGTTGATTAATCATAGTTTTACAATTTAATTCACTTTTATTCATAAAAAATCTTTAAAAAATGACTATATTAATAACTAGCTTTTAACCGCGGCTTCGCTCGCATTTTAGTCATTAAATAAGTATCAGAGATCATTTTGGATAGACCAGAGTTTCGCTTCCGAGGCATTTTTAAAGAAGAAGAGTGTGAATTAAAATCAGTGAGTAAGATCTAAAATAATAAAGTGGCATCTAACCACAAAAATGACACCTAACCTCAAAAATTCAAATAGTTTTATACTGCATATATAAATAAATATAGAAAAAATCCAAACAGCTGAAACTATAGTCAAAAAATTAATTATTATTTTTTAAATAAAAAGTATCTTATGTTACTTCTAGTACCTCCAAAAATATGTGTACAGAGTTTCATGGTGATCGGTTAAGTAGTTGTTACGTGAAAACGTAACAAACTCACATTTACATTTATAATATTAGTAGGGATGAATAAAGAAAGAAAGAAAAACACACACACGAGTAACTTTTATTGTGATTTTTTTGTTATAAATTTATATTTTTTTTCTTTATTAATGTTAGGTTATCTCCGTTCAATATAAAGCTAAAGTATTCATCTGCCTACGTCATTCCGGGGACTAAAGGCAATAATAACCTAAAATTACAATATTGTTTTCTATTCTCGTTTTAGACCTTTTATCGTGTTTTTCATAATACTCGACGTATTTTGTTTTCCATTTTATTTTTATTAATGTTTGAATCTACGTAAAATAGGTGATACCGGTGGGCTTATCACGAATTTTAGTCTGGCTTTCGAACCGAGTTCGCTTCAAGCGATTTGTATGGAAATTTGAGCAGCGCCACCGCGTGCGTATTTGGAACTACAATATTTTAGATACTTTTTGTTAATTTAATGTTAAACGTCTCGATCTTTCGTTCATTTGATAGATTGCTAGTGCTCGTTAGTCGTTAGTAAAAATTCATGATCCCGATTGCTAACGGATTCGTTTTACTTGTGACAGCTCGATTCGAAAGCCAGACTAAATTCGTGATAAGCTCACAGTAATTAATATCGGACCTTTTAACACGTTGTAGTCGTTTAAAGGCTGCTTTTAAATTAATAGTGAATGTTTAATTTCAACTTGCTAATTTTACTTTGTACGACGCAATTATCTTTGTAATGAAACTATTAAAAGGATTTTAAAATAAATTTATTAATTACTTCGTTTCTAATTGTTTTTACGCTATAGGTGAGTATTTCAATGATTAAAAATGTATCTCAAAAATAAGTAAGTAATGAGTAAGTCACTTTCAGACTAATGCATGAAATTTGACATGAGACTACTGCCCGAATACTCGACATTGGCAAAATTGTTTTTAATAGATATCTGAGGCCATTAATAAAAGAAGAAGAAGACTACAGCGCCACCTATAGGAGAAGCTCTGTACTTTTCTGTCCATCTACTATTTTTTTTTATTGATAGCCCAGCATATGACCACACTCCGCCTGATGTAAAACTAGAGTGCGGTCCATGAGCATAGACAACTGTTATACTAATTTGATTTAATGACGTATTATAATTATGTAATTAATTTATAATATTTTAAATAGTTTTATATGCCCTAATAGGCTGTAGTATCGATAAATAATTCATTGTTTTGACATTCATATGTTTATAAGGTGACAGTCAATGGAGATTCTTTTTTGTTTTTAATTAATTTATTTATAAAGCCTACCTACAGAATTACATTAGAAGTACATATTATAAAAAGGAGTACTATTATACAAACTAAATGAAATTTTAATTATGGGATAGGACAGCATGCTCAAGGTGATAAAGAGATAGATACTACACTTCTAATAAAATTACAAAATACATAAAAATAAAAAACAAGAATTAAAATGATTGAAAATTAAGAAATGAGATTGAATATATATATATATATATATATATATATATATATATATATATATATATGGCGGTCGATTCTACAAGCCGAAAATACTTATTTAAGAAGATTTGAGGTTTTGACGTTTAGTCTGTCAGTGTCATCTTTCTTGTTTCTTCTGGTCTTTTTATTGCCACAAAGCATTGTGATAATTATATTTTTAATCCGTAAAAATCCGCAATATTATTTCACAAAAGTATCTCTATATATATATATATATATATATATATAATCTTACCGTTTATTTGCGTAATATAAATGTCTTTATCCTCTCTAATAACCTAACAACATATAATTTAGAAGAATATAACGAACGTTCACTTAGGCATAATATTTTTTTGTTGGTTAGTTTTGGCGCCAATTCTGCCATTAGATGCGGTCGGCGGGACGTGGTTTCGCCCAATGACCCTTTGAGATTTTATTATGTTATATGTTTTTGTGGTAATAGTAAGTAATTCTATAGTAATTAATACTTATATTTGTTATTTATTTAGTATTTAAGTAATTGAAATAATTACTTTAGTATTCTTTTGTTTTATAATATATTAATAGGTATTGAGAAATGTATTTTGTAGATTCTTAGTAGATATTCTACTAATATTATAAATGTGAATGTGAGTTTGTTTGTTACGTTTTCACGCGACAACTATTTAACCGATCATCATGAAACTTTGTACACATATTTTTGGAGGTACTACAAGTAACATAGGAAGCTTTTATTTTAAAAAAATAATTATTTTTTACTATAGTTTCAGCTGTTTGGATTTTTTCTATATTTATTTTTATTTCCGTCTGTCATTTTTATATATATGCAGTATAAAATTATTTGAATTTTTGAGGTTAGGTGTCATTTTTGTGGTTAGATGCCACTTTATTACAGAAGTGTGATAGGCATTGTCTTTTGACTGAAATATGAAACATCTTTAAACTTCATAGTACTTTATATCTTCATTATTACGCAGACGGAGTCGCGGGCAACAGCTAGTTGAATAATAAAAGGTTATGTGTGTGTGTTTTGTGGGTGTGGGTATGTGGGTGTTAGTGACGTGAAATTTATTTATTTCTTTATAATAAAATTGCCAATATTGGCTATATTATAAGGCAAGTACATTTTTCTCTCAAAAAACAAGTAATAAACATTTTCTTGATTTCGTTAAATAAAAATTGCTCGTTTTTTTTTTTTGGTAAAGCTGATAATTTTGTCACTGGTTATTATAATCGTAATGAGAGAATCTAATTAGAGCAGATGTTTTGTTTTAGATAATATTTGCTTTTGGATTAATTTTTGTTTTTTTTCTATTGTTTTTTGTCTTCCTATAAGGGAAAGAGTCATTGAGGATCTGCTTAGACCAGCGGTTCTCAAACTTTTTTGGCGAAGGAAAAAGCCTTAATATAATTATAAAAAACTGATTTATATGTATTTATGAATAATCATATTGCAATGTAATATTACGTAATATTTAGATGTAACCTTATAATCTCCCTTTGGTAGGTATATTTTGCAGTATTTTAGCCCTAGGGTTCCGCGGAACACCACTTTGAGTATGGCTTACACAGTTTACTTGTAGCATATAATTTACTCGTGTTCTTTAGCGGCGATTTATGTCAATAAAATGATTAAGGAAGATATACAAAACAAAATTGGTTTACTTCACTTAATTTTAAGCTAAAGATACAAATACCATATACGTTTCCATGCAACAGTTATTTGCGCTGTGCTAGCCTGAAAAAACTAGTATACTCTGTCCAGGTTGACAGGGTACACTTGTCTAGCTAAAATATTTGTATATATTAGTCCACTGAACTAATACTTGTAGAGTAAAATTTTACTCTCTGTGACGACTCTATTTAAACTACGTGGATTTTCTAAAGTAAACATGTTATACCAGGAACCTAAGGATATATCTCTAATTACATCGTTTTCCTTCTAAGAAACCAACGCTTCTAAGTAATCTGCCTTTTTTAATCTTATAAGATCTGGTTTAATAAGAGGTTTAACGGGTACATAACTACGACATAATATTTTATTACAAATCTCTATAGATTACTATGTTACTATTACTTACTAAAAAGATAAGAATATTAAAGGAGTTAGGCATTGAGTGTTTATCAAAGAAAAAAATTGAAATTATTTTGATTAATTTTTTCCTTTTTACTAGGAACTCGTAGGCTGTAACAAAACAATAAATTGTTTTGATTAATTTTTTTCCTTTTTACTAGGAACTCGCAGGCTGCAACAAAACAATAAATTGTTTTGATTAACTTTTTTCCTTTTTACTAGGAACTCGTAGGCTGCAACAAAACAATAAATTTCTTTGATTAATTTTTTTTTTACTAGGAACTAGGAACAAAACAATAAATTGTTTTGATTATTTTTTTTCCTTTTTACTAGGAACTCGAAAACAATAAATTGTTTTTTTTCCTTTTTACTAGGAACTCGTAGGCTGTAACAAAACAATAAATTGTTTTGATTAATTTTTTTCCTTTTTACTAGGAACTCGCAGGCTGCAACAAAACAATAAATTGTTTTGATTATTTTTTTCCTTTTTACTAGGAACTCGCAGGCTGCAACAAAACAATAAATTTCTTTGATTAACTTTTTTCCTTTTTATTAGGAACTCGTAGGCGGCAACAAGATAGTGTGGATAGGAGGCCATCCTCCAGCTGCAGAGCCTGCTTGCGGTTTTGATGGTGACAAATGTGCATTACCACACGACCCTGGAGTCGTTGCCGCGGCTGCTGCAGTTGCCGCTGCGGCTATGCTCGCTACTGCACTTTTGGTATGGCTATTGTTTCCAAGTTTGCATTCAGTTAATTCTCAACATTAATTTTTTGCCACGGTATTTTTTTAACGATTTCAACATTTGACGGCATAGAAAACAAAAGATAAGTTTAAAAGTATTTTACTCTCTATAATACACTGTGAAAAATAGTTTATTATAATAATTTTGAATGTAACGAAAAAATAATATGTACTACAAAAACAACAGCACGTTTATTAAGGGATTAAAATAAAGTTAATAATAAGAATACTTTTAATGAAATATTTGACCTTGATATATTTCTAAAATGATTGAGAACCACTGGTCACATGTACTCTCATCTCAAATTATATCCCTACTATTTACTTCAACGTCTAGGTTGACTGCCTGGTAGAGCCCATATAATAAGGCTATTATGTGTAAAAATGCAATAAAAAATTATTATTATTAAACCAAAAATAATAACATACTACTGGACTAGTATCTTGAAATTGAGATGAGGGAATCACTTCGAGCCTCTTTGGTGCGAATTAGGTCGCATTATATCCTACTAAAATTGTTCCGAGGAAAAAGAAAATTGTGTATCACTAAATATATATATATATATATATATATATACTAAATTGTATATATATATAAATATATATATATATATATATATATATATAAATATATATATATATATATGTTAACAGGTACGCCATTATAGGTACGAGCAGAAGTTAGCGTCAGTGTTATGGAGGATTGAAGCCAAGGATCTGACTTTCATTGCTGCATATAATTCTAGCGGCGATAAAGTAAGCATTTATTTCTATTCATCCCCTGTCCCCTCACCCCTTCTTATATTATACTAGCTGTTGCCAGCGACTTCGTTCGCGTAGTAATGAAGATATAAAGTACTATGAAGTTCAAATTTTAACATGAAAAAGCAGTTATTGTGACATAACTGTAATAGTTAGACAAATGGAATCGCCGACTTTTTTTGTAGATATTGATGTCCTCTATAAAACTACAGTACATCACTTTGCTCTATTATTAATAATTTCCGCAGCATACGCAATGTAATGATTTTTTTTGTATTTTTTTTTCACATTTTGAGTTACATTATTGAAAATTTCATCCGGGTTTATATTCTATAGCCTATGTTCATCAGGGATAATGTAGGATTCTAATGGTAAAAGAATTTTTCAAATCGGTCCAGTAGTTTCGGAGCCTATTCAATACATATAAACAAACAATCAAATGTTTTCTCTTTATATATTAGTATAGACAAAATCTATATTGTATTGTAGCTTCAAAACAAATGACAATAGTGCTCAAGTTATGAACATCTAAGGAACTGTTTGTAATAACCAAGAATACAGTATACTGTTTACATATTATTCCAACGCACTGAGGTTATATTCTGTAACGTAACAATCGGGTGCTCAGTTGACAAGGAAAATTGGGTTAGAAGGGGCACTAATTACAGAGACAGTGGCCGAGATTAGTAGTGGACAAACGTAGCTTCACAGTCAATAATCTCTACGTTCAAATGGTACTAAAATTTCTTCCTATAGAACAACAATGTAATTTCGTTATACATAATTGAAAACTTCAGTTTTATTTTCAATAACATATAGATGACATATAAATAGAAGA
This sequence comes from Tineola bisselliella, assembly GCA_028551675.1. NCBI lineage: Eukaryota > Metazoa > Arthropoda > Insecta > Lepidoptera > Tineidae > Tineola > Tineola bisselliella. The sequence goes on along the minus strand of JAPWLS010000930.1, from coordinate 19,057 downwards.
TTGAAATTCTTTTATTTTTAAATTAAGTTAAAAAATAACATCTTACCCTTCTTCAAAGTTGTACTAAAAATATTAGACTGTATGGACACCCTACTGCGCTGCTAAATTGCAAGCGATATAGAGATAGGTCATTCACCTAAAACGCTTAGTTTTTGAAGTGAAACTTCTTTATCGAGATATGAGAGAATTTGCCGTCACATTTTTTTGTTATGCGTCACATTTTTCTGTTACGCGTCATAATACTTATTTAAATCGCTGTATCTCGAGAACCGATGACGTCAGCGCGACCATGTAAAGAACTGATAAAATACTATCTATCTCTTTTTATCATGTTTAATGCTGCAACTAACTTACCTGTTGGTAGAGATAGGGTGAGCATGTATATTAAAAAATAGAGACATATTTTCGTTACGAGCATCAGTTAGGTCATAAGATAAGAAATGGAATAGAGACGTTTAATAAAATTAATTTCATTTTAAGAAATCTATTTTTCATTACTAATTATTTTTTTGCTTTTATCTCTCCAAATTTTTTTCCTAATTTTCAGTTTTATTTTATTGTCTTTTTAATGTATTCTTATTAGAAGTATTATCTAATCTTTAATCATTTCGAGTATGCTATTGTAAAGTGCAGTTAAATAGGTATCGTGGCGAAAGGGGTTATTTAAATAAAAACATACAAAATATCAATACTCACATTTTATTTAATTCAGTATTATTATTAACACACATCAAAATGACACCTTCCTGTTTGGTGGTTTTCACCAGACTGCCTTTCTCGTCTGGGTGACAGACATGCGTCTACCCCTTCCAGCCGATAGGGGTCGCCGCATGTCTGTCACGTTAAAATGATTACTAATTGTATCAATTATTATTTAATTAACTCATATTTAAAGTTTTAGTCAACATTATTGAATTTGATTGCTAACACTATCCAATCCTATAATTAAAATTTCATTTAATTTGTATAATAGAGGCTTTTTTTATAATATATTGTCTTGATGTCACTTTGTAGGGAGGCTTCATAAATAAATAATCTTTAACGAATATGCCTTTAACAAAATTAGAATTAGACATTTAAAGTAAATTTACTACAATTTTGCTACCCGGTGTATATAACAAGGGGATTGAATATATTACATACTAGCTTTTACCCCCGGCTTTGCTCGCATTTAAGTCATTAAATAAGTATCAGAGATATACTAACTATAGTCAATTGGAAACTATTATTGCTGCTATTTTGCAATCGCAATATATTATATATCTGAGTTCGTGCAAAAGAAAAATCCATATTGACAGTCGTATTTTTTATAAAACTTAATATAATTTATAAAAATCAAAAGGAGGTTGCGATCGCCAATTAAACAATATTTCTTTTTTAATAGAAAGTATCCTATGTTACTTCTAGAACCTTCAAAAATATGTGTACAAAGTTTCATGATGATCGGTTAAGTAGTTGTTGCGTGAAAACGTATTTATATTAGTAAGGGATTTTGTCCATATTTATATTTACATACGTAGTGTAGTATCCATTTTGAATCCTCTTCTTTATAGTTATCTTGTTTCTTTTATATATTTCTTTGTTTGTCGAAAAACACATTAGATAAATAAGTTACTTGGTTTATACTTTGATACTTTTATTCCGAGTAAAGCCAAGAGGCAAAACTGGTAATGCTTTGTAACATATTGAAAGAAGTTTTTATTATTATTAACTTCTATTACAAATAGTTATTAACAAATTTGAATCACAATTAGTATTATATTAAATTAATTAATAAACTTTAGTAGTTTAGTAAAAAAAATGAGTTATTTCGTTATTTATTGTGTATTAAGCCAGACTATTTATTATTACATAAATTTAAGTTATTTTATAGTTAAGTTATATTAAGAAATGTAAAACGATTGTGCAGCGCCAAGACAAACCAACATTGGTTTTTGGTGCCACTGCCAAGTCAATAAACTGTACAAATTTATTTTGAAAATAAACGTTGTCCAAAATACATCCGGAAGTAGCAATAAACTCATGGGAACGTCAAAATTGTTTTCAATCATTCAAGTGGAATAAAGAGGGTCATGTTCACAAGGAAATACTCGTATCCAAGAATTCGGTTATGTTTGTTTATTTTATAAATATTTCTCTTTGATTTCGGATGTTTTAACACAAAAAAAATATATATTATTCTTAATAATTTTTTATATTTATGAATAGAAAAGTTTATTTTATTAGTTACATTAATTCTTTCGAAACAAGTGTGAATAAACATACAAGTTTGTTTAGAAAAAAAAACTTTGACACTTCATGGCTATTTTCGTCAACAAACAAACACCTAAATGTGTCTTTTCAAAGTAAATAATCTGTTGAATTGATATAGAAAATATGACATTTAAATTGTGATAAAAACTCAACATTTTGACGTGCTATTTTTTTGTTTATTGTTAAGTTTAAAATAATTTTTGATAATTGTATTAATTTTTTTTGACATGAGGGTTTTTTTATTTATTTATTATTCGGTACACTAACACAATACAGAATACATACATTATGAAACTAAAGCAAGAAAGTAAAATTGATTTAGACTGCTTCCAAAATTAAGTGTACACAGCATGACTTACGTTCTAAACAAACTATAATAGAAATACAATATAACTATGCGCAAATAACTTATGATATTGTGATAACAAAAATGATTACCTTAAAAATAGTAAAGAAATTATTTAAAACAACAGGTTAATTACATCTTGTGTGAGACCTTTCTTAAATAAAAGAAACCTGTGGTTGAATATATCTATTTGAAGCTGTTATTTTTATAAGTGCTAATAACAAACGGATTAGTTGAGTGTGTAGATCTCGCTTTAAAGTTGTACTGTGTGTTGAGATTTATCAATGACAAAAGGTTTATGTGAATGTTAAAATTTTTGTAATTTCTTATTGAGCTGTTGCCCGAATACTCAACATTGGCAGAATTATCTTCATTTAGGCCATTAAAAATAAAAAGAAAATAAGAAAACAATAATTGCAATTAGACATTTTTTAAATATACAATAAAAAGTCTGATTATGTTTGTCTTTGTTCAGATATCTGATATTGGTCTTAAAACTTATATAATGGAAAAATCTAATTTGAAATTTGTGACCTAAAGAAATTTCTCTTTATAGAGATCTTAATGTTTCTGCTTATCTTATTTATAGATCTTTCAAGTCTGAAAGGCTATAAGTCTAATTGGAAATATTTATTCGTTCGTGAGCTTTTCACTTCCTCGGAAACTTAATTATCCTGGATCTAATATTTACAATTTCCATTCGGTTCTAATAATTTTAATAACATATTTTGCCTTGTATATAAATATTTTTTTTATTAATAAAATCAAAATTAGAAAATTAATATTTTTTTATTAAATTATAATTTGGGATCCTATTAATACATATAATCGGAACTAATATTTTGTGTAAGAATAACTTCAAAATAAAATTTTTCATTTCATGAAAGAAAAAAAAAACATTTTCTCATTGGTTTCTAAGATACTCAATACAGCAACGAAGAATGTACACAAACAAATTATGCACAATAACAACTTGAAAACGTTCTCCTGTCAAATTTTTGTTTTGCAGATCCTACCTACTATTAACAAATAGGAATAAGCGAAAAGTTTTACACACGTTTATTTTCGAATAAGCTTCGAATGATTCCTCGGATTTAAAGTATAATGTGTTAAGTTGTAATTATTTTATAATTTAAAAACATGCGACTTACTACCCTTTAGTTTTTGATAATACGGGTTTTAGTTTAGGTTCCGAAGCAATGCGGGTTGGCTTAAAGTTAAAACCAAATAAATACGTGATACTAACAATTTAATTATTGTTCTGTGGGTTTATCACGAATTTTAGTCTGGTTTTCGAATCGAGTTCGCTTCAAGCGATTTGTATGGAAGTTTGAGCAGCGCCACCGCGTGCGGATTTGGAACTACAATATTTTAGATACTTTTTGTTAATTTTCGAACGTCTCGATCTTTCGTTCATTTGATAGATTGCTGGTGCTCGTTAGTCGTTAGTAAAAATTCATGATCCTGATTGCTAACGGATCCGTTTTACTTGTGACAGCTCGATTCGAAAGCCAGACTAAATTCGTGATAAGCCCACTGTACATTTCTGTTTTTAGTCGTGTATTGGTTGGGTGGTGTATTTTAGTGAAACGACTTCTTGACTGCTTTAATATTTATTTACACATTACTTGGCTCATGCACGTTGCACTGACTGACCGACGACAAGTGACATACCTTCTATTGACCAATCAGGAACAGGTTATGAGGCACTAGGGATGTGTGCTATACATAATTGAATACAATAATCAATAAAATAATGTAGTTATATATAGTTTTTTCTTCCTTGCCCAGTGTACAACATCGCAAGACATAGAGACACGCCGCGCTCACACGACTATCGCTATGTATAGAGGCAACGTGGTAGCTGTTAAAAGACTGGCCAAGAAAAGCATAGATGTCACAAGAGCCATCAGAAAGGAACTTAAACAGGTAAATAAACATACATGGGAATTAAAAAGTAATTAAAAATGAAAAAGTTTAGTTTAATTAATTGTTTCTGGCGTTACTTTGCGGAAATCCATATTAAAGGAAATTATTTAATATTATTTTGCTTATAATTCCCGCTACAGTAGGTCGATGAAGGAAAATAACCTCCACCAACTTGCAATAACTTGTCTCGACGCGTTTCGCTACTTCACGTGGCATTTCAGGATAATAAAAATAATTTTAAGTAATTTCCTTTAAAGTTTAATTTATTCATTTGTTTTATTTATTTTTTATAATTTTCATTTGTTTTTTATTACATGTTTATTATTACTTTATTAGTATAAATGACAGCTGTGGAGGAGAGGTCCCGGGTACGATTCCCACTTGAAATCAATATGATTTTTTTCAAACTAGATATTTAATTCGGGTCCCAATAGTTTAATGATAATAAAAATTTCACGTTGTTCGTGACGGTCATTTGGGTCCCAGCTGAAAATCAGAATTACGACCAGTCCTTAGTAGAGACGTTCACATGTTTTTTTTTATATGCTACATGTATTTATCGAAAAAATAAATGTTTGCTTTTTCTCTAACAGATCAGAGAGCTGCGTCATGAAAACTTAAACGCGTTTGTTGGTGTGTGCGTAGAGAACGGATCAGCGTGTATAGTGTCCGCCTATTGCTCCAGAGGCTCCTTAGCCAGGGTATTAGCTGACCACGATCTCCACTTGGACGACATGTTCGTAGCAAGTCTGGTAGCCGATTTATTACGCGGATTGACATACATACATGATTCTGCACTTATTTCACATGGAAATTTGTCATCGAACAACTGTCTAGTTGATAGCAGATGGGTGCTCCAAATTGCCGACTACGGCCTGCATAATCTGAAATGTGAGTTGAATTTCTTTTACGTCGTGTATTTTAATATACGACGAAATGATATGAAGACGCTATATGTGGAATTTCATAAAGTAAAAATGACATATATATTATACTAAATGACAAAGTAAACAGGAAAAAGTCGACATCAACATTAACGTTAACGATCTAAATATCTCTTATTAAAGAAAAAAGTAAAGAAAAAAACAACAATAAATAATAAATAAAAATACCCATCTCATGATCAAGCGTGTTTATTGTCCATTTAAAAATAAGGCAATAGCGATCTCCTAAAACTTAACCTTAGGTGGGTGTGTAGACGTTGAAGATGCTCTACGGATGGAGAGACGAGCTCTTTGGCGGGCACCAGAACTGCTGCGGGATCCCAACCCACCACCACGAGGCACCCAGAAAGCCGACGTGTATTCCTTCGGTATCATATTGTACGAAATTCTAGGAAGACACGGTCCTTGGGGTGAAACCAATTTGACTAATGCTGGTGAGTAATTTACTTATGAAAAATACATAATCTGGAAGCAATGAAGAGAAGAAGCTAAGAAGTATGCATGATATTGGTCTATAAAATGTACTGATTCGGAAATTATAACTGTATAACGTTCTTAATCAGTTCAAGAAAATCATAAAAAGCAAATTTATTCAAAAATCATATTACAAGTTAGATGAATATCTTACTGATAAAAAAGCTTGGACATAACCTATGTCATTTTATGTTTACCCTTAGGTATACAATAGGATGACAATGACAGCAGCTATTCTTCTACATCATAGTAGATTTATTACATATTATTATGACATTAGTATGTAAGTGGACAATGCAGTATACAGCAGCTAATTCAAATTATATCTGTATTGACGAGTAAAAGCGCTCTATTGGAGCCCATTTACTAAAAGTAAATAAATAATAATAATAATAATTGTTATTTTAATATTTATCCTGGTAAAGTCCTAACCCTCCTTGGGTTAGGAGCGGGGGAGGCGGCTGGTATAAATCTCTGTTTTAAGCATGATTTCAAACCAATTGTATTTTATTATTAATTTTTTAACAATTTATTAAATAAAAATATATAAATCAGTCTAAAGGAATCCTTTTGTCATCTCTGTCCGGTGTGACCGGGGAAGTCAGCCTTAAAACACAGAGAGAAATGTAAATTATAAATGAAGAAAGAATTTATATATTATATAGGAAGTTTTACGTTTTATGAAGCATAAAATTATAATGATCTTAAAAACAATAGAAGCTAGTGAAATAGTGATAACGTAGATAAACTGGATAGAGTATATTTTGGAACTATTTCAACAAAAAAAAAACGAAAATTGCTAAAATATACCGATTTTGTTAATCTACCCGATGCGTATGCATACTTAGTTGATTTGCTCTTACAGTTTCTACATAAATCGAAAGGGATATAAATTTTAAAATATGTGTATGAAATCTTATTTAACCTTTAGCCGTAGACGCGTGTCTTAAAATGTTAAATTGCTTAAAATATATTAATAAACTAGCTTTTACCCGCGGCTTCGCCCGCATTTAAGTCATTAAATAAGTATCAGAGATCATTTCAATAGAAATAAATCAATATTATTCCAAACAGCTGAAACTATAGTCAGTTGAAAACTATAGTAAAAAATAATTTATCTTTTTTTAAATAAAAAGTATCCTATGTTACTTCTAGTACCTCCAAAAATATGTGTACAAAGTTTCATGATGATCGGTTAAGTAGTTGTTGCGTGAAAACGTAACAAACAAACTCACATTCACGTTTATAATATTAGTAGGGATAAATTAGTTTGATCAAATATATATACTAAGTCTTTAAATCTGATACCTTTAGATAATAATCATTACAAAATCTTAAAACTTGGTAATTAATTTGGCCTTGAAATAGCGGTCCATAGAAGTGTTACAATAAAACAACGTCCACTTTTAAAGGTTAAACAAAAACAGACGTCTTATCACGAAGAGCTCTAGTGACTGACTAAATCGCATTGGTCAGTTGGACCAATGTATTTTTTAAAAATTTATTGCGCATTATAATGTATGTTTCTATAAGAGAATATTACTACGTATTTTTCAATGTAATAAAAACTTTAATACTCAACGTTAACTTTTCTAATAGCCTATTCCAAAGCCTTTTGTTGACTAAGAGATAAGCTAAGTTAATTTTGTCTAGTTTTCTTAATTGACGTAGTTTGCGGTTTAATACCCCTACTAATATTATAAATGTGAATGTGAGTTTGTTTGTTACGTTTTCACGCAACAACTACTTAACCGATCATTATAAAGCTTTGTACACATATTTTTGGAGGTACTAGAAGTAACATAGGATACTTTTTATTTAAAAAATATATATATTTTTACTATAGTTTTCAATTGACTATAGTTTCAGCTGTTTGGATTTTTTCTACATTTATTTTTATTTTCGTCTGTCATTTTTATATATGCAGTATAAAACTATTTGAATTTTTGAGTGTAGGTGTCTTTTTTGTGGTTAGATGTCATTTTATTATTTTAGATCTTATTCACTGATTTTATATAAATAAAATAAATATTTATATAATATATAAATAAAATAAATATAATTATCATGTGATCTATGATACTTAGTTAATGACTTAAATGCGAGCGAAGCCGCGGGTAAAAGCTAGTGCATATATAAATTTATTTCCTAGAAATCATAGGAAGAGTGCGTCAACCAATAGGAGGTGTTCTTTATCGACCACCTCTATCGGGGTTAGTCGCTCGTCCATCTGTCATTGCGGTTTTGAATGCATGCTGGAGTGAGAGGCCTGACCGGAGACCAGACCTACGTCTTGTGAGGCTTCGACTTAAGGATATGTATGCTGGAATGTAAGTTTAGATTTTAATTGTAACTCGCTGCTAATGATATAAATCTCAAAACGTGTACACCGTACACATGACGATTTTCAAATGGATACAGTTTTTGTAGGTATATAAGCGATAGAAAGAGAAACAATCGCGATGTCGTGAACGACAAAGGAGATATTTGCATCCCTTTCACACATGCCTCAACTTCGACATGACAAAAATATAGTTATCCCTTTCTAATGATTGTTTCTTTCAGTCCAAAGTTCAATCTGTATCCATTTAAAGATTGTTGACTGTACAAACTATAGGATTTTTTTATTGTTGTTATTATGTATTATGAAATTTATGTGTCAAAATAGATAACCCAGACCAGAAACAAACACAAATTTTATTTAATTTAATTTATAATATACTAGCTGTTACATGCGCTCGTTGCTACGCCACCAACTAAAATAAATTTGAAGGAAAGACATTACACAAATATTTAATTCATTTTATTGATTTTGTTCATTTGATGACAATATTGTCTGGTCAATGTGAGCTGTCATGAACTGTCACGGCAATATATGAAATTCATTGGAATGACAGTGGCGCCATCTGTCGAAAATTGGTCGTACCAACTCAGAAAGCTTCGTGGGCTCATCACATGATCAAATGGATTGTTTACGATTCTATAAAGGACATACAGACAACCATTCATAATATATATAATAATAATAGTAATTCATTAAACCAAACAGGAAGACAAATATATTTGACAATATGCTGGCGATGATGGAGAAATACGCCTCGAACTTGGAAGCACTGGTTGCTGCGAGAACGGAACAGCTCGTCCAGGAGAAACGTAGGACAGACGACCTGTTACATCGTATGCTACCCAGGTATGTCACTTTTGTTCTGGAAGAAAACACAATATTATTGACTACTATTAGGTTACCAAACTTAGCTTTATTTCTCTAGTCTAGTGTAGTTGTTACTTTCATGTTATGGTTTGTTAACTGTTTGTTTGTGTATATCTAAATAAATAAATATCAGAATCCACTGAAAATATAATTAATTTAAAAGACTATTGTTACGAACACATTTCGATTCATGTTTTTTACATTTTATAGAGCACGTACGCAAAAACGAAAAAGTGTTTAACTGAAAAACAGACCATCTATTGCCACGATAGACTAGACCGCATACATTACAACTATATTTAGATTAATTTATGTGAAGTTTCGATAGCTTTGCAGCTTTCATTATGGTCGTCAATTATTGTTTTAATAGTTAACTTTTTTGTCGATAAATTAAAATTTTGAATTTAGAATCCTTTATATGAAACGTTAAATACGCGCGTAGTGAGGCGACATGTATTAATTGAATTAGATAGTAATCGATTTATCAATTAGATAGATTAATATGCCTGCCAACAAATTACTGCATATTATGCGATGACACGTTTCAAGTATCAATTGTGACGAAACGCTTCAGTGGATAATGGACCGAAATACATTAAGTACGTGAATTCGTAGCAAAAACGGACTTAAGTTGCCGTGAATATTTTGTTATAAGAAACCGATTTCACTTCATGAATATTTAATAGATAAAATGAAAGCAGTGTATTACTTGTTTTTAGTGTATTTTGGTTTTAAGCTTATTACATGTTAGTATATATTTTTTTATATGTATTGCGTTGATCTTTAATTTGGTTTTCAATCTTCATTTGTTTTAGATTGTTTTTGTTTCATTTTAAATTGAAACTAATGTGTGCGTTATTTGCAGGACCGTCGCGGAGGCACTGAAAAGGGGAGAAAGAGTTCAGGCCGAGAATTACAGCTGTGTGACAATTTATTTCAGTGATATCGTCGGTTTTACCAACATGGCTGCCACTAATACACCGATGCAGGTAATTGTATAGTTCATTTGTTTTTATTGGGTTTTACTATTTGATGTACATTTATTTATTGATTTTAGAATGCTTTAAACGTTCTTAGACGTGTATAGGTACTGTAAGTTAATTACAGAAAGAAGTTTTTTATTTCATGTAATTCTTTCATTTTTTGGTGAGTGATCATTTTGCATTAGTAGCTTCTGTTCTTTCTCGAAATTTCTCTTGGGAGTAATTATTTTGAAGATATTATCACCATATATATACATATATATGGGGACTAAATATCCGATTGTTTATTAAAAATTGGTTTTAAAACCTATTTTTGAAACAATATGGCTTTTAAAAATATGTCGTTTTGTTTTTAATATTTGCATGTATGTAAAAAGCCGTGTAAACTCTGTAAAGCGACACTTAAGGGACTGCGCTTTTTCGGTGTGATTGAGACGTAAAATAAAGTGAAGAAAAACAGATTTATTTTACTATTATCATTAATATGTATTTACTAAAAAGTATAAAAAACGTACACAGCTAATAATTATTAATTTCTGCAACTTAGAAAGTACTGTTTATCTTCTAAATATATATATAACTCAAATGTCAGTCAGTCAACATAATGATCTATCAACGCACAGCCCAAACCACTGGACGGATCGGGCTGAAATTTAGCATGCAGGTAGATGTTATGACGTAGGCATCCGCTAAGAAAGGATTTTGATCAATTCTACCCCCAAGGGGATAAAATAGGGGATGAAAGTTTGTATGAAACTTTGTCAATTTTAAACCGATAGGGCTGAGACTTTGCATGCATAAAGCTACTATGACGTAGGCATCCCCTAAGAAAGGATTTTGATAAATTCCATTTGCATTTGTGCAGTATAAAACTATTTGAATTTTTGAGGTTAGGTGTCATTTTTATAGTTAGATGCCACTTTGTTACAGAAGTGTGATAGGCATTGTCTGTTGACTGAAATATGAAACATCTTCATTATTACGCAGACGTAGTTGCGGGCAACAGCTAGTTGCTTAATAATGACGTATTGTTGTCGTTATTTAGAGTGGATGTGATTTCAAGCGGCACCAACCAAAGTCAACTAATTTCTTAATTAAAGAAAGTACATCCTTAAATCGAGTAACCTTAAATGGAGTATATGATTCGAGTTATACATAAGTAACTGTCCACCCTACTTGTAAATAAGGGTGTATTTTCTTTAATTACTAAGGGTGTACTAAACTGTGTTATTACGAACTCTATGATAAATACAATTTCGTGTTTATACAACAATACAATGTTATTGTTTTGTGAACTTTCGTGAGCTTTATTATTGTAAGTAGTACTTTATACTATATATACCTAGGACAAGAATAACATAGACATATTACGCTCATATTTGAACCAACACTTGTTTGTCTTGATAGATCAGTGTTTCCCAATCTTTTTTGTATCATGCCCCACCTAAGCCTTTCTAAAATTCTTCTAACCAAACGCCCAGTTGATATTTTGGTCTCGTCAAGTGAAATTATACCTAATAATTATTTACCGCATTAATTAAGAATTTGCTTTTTTCGTTAAATTTGGCACCGAAATCTAGTATTGCATTTAAATGACCCCCCCCCCCCCCCCAAACAATGAAATTGCCCCCCTGTGTATAGATGTTTGTAAGCAGCAGTCGCTCCCGCTATGCCGGACTAGTGTAAGTGTGTAGCTGGATCAGGCGGTGTATGGTCCTATTGACTTGGTTAAGTTGTTAGTGTTATCGAAACCATCAAGAATCATGAGATGAGATATTATATTTTGTGCTATTATCAAAATTGACCCGGATGTCAGGTCATTACATAAAAAAAAGATAGTAAACCCCCATAAAGTCCCTTCAATTACTCAACTAATATGCTATAACTAATTTTCCGTATAAAAATAGTATTATGATTAACAATTTTCCATGTCGCAAATTAACCTCAAGAAACTTTTCCTAGGAAACACTCAATGCAATTAAAAAGTTTTTACCGCTTCGACCCCGGAACTAACGATGGCTGTTTATTTACAAATTCTATTTACGTAGAACTTTAATGAAATGATCTATCAACTAATGACGCATCAGCCGACACGTGCGCTTTGTTATTTTATACAAAGTTGTGCAACCGACCGCAGGGAGTAGCAATCTAGTAAACAGAATAACGAGAGGAGTGTGCCCTGTCAATTTGGACAGAGCACATTCGTCTCCTCAAGCCGGCATAGTGGAGTCAATTGTTGTCTGTGGTAACAGTTGTCTCCACTCATAGACCGCACTTTAGCTTAACATCAGGTGGAGTGTGGTCATATGCTGGGCTATCAATAAAAAAAAACACCGGGTGATTCAATCCGAATTCCGAATCCGAAATTACGATATTAGATATTATAAGTAGAGCCCATCCTTATTGTCAGATTTTATTTCTAAAAATCCTGAATCGTGGTCACCCTATGACAGGGATGGTGAATCAATGGCACGCGACACAATATTTTGGGAATGTCACTGTTCAGAAATGCACTAAGAAAAAAGTGTGAAGTAAGTATTCTATGACGAGCGATTTAAATTATGCGTGTAGTTAAACATTGCAAAATATACCTTTTTTGTAGTGAATTAAAAGTTTTGAGTTGATAGTATTTATTAATATTATTTTCCCAATAATCAGAAAATTATTTGATGGCACGTCTATGACCTCATTAAACATTTCTTTAGAAAAATTGGCATGTTAATGCATAATGGTTCGCCTACCTTGCCCTATGATATACGTACGAACAAACCTTATGATTTCCAACTTCTTTCAAAAGTACCTCTTTAAACACGAAATCGGAATCTATGTATTAATTGTGAAAGCAGATGCGAAATAATTTGCCAGTATTTAATTTATGCAATAGTATTTTTATTATTCCACCAGAAGTTTTGATTTATACTACTACTAACTCACGATGTCCATGGCTTACGTTAAAACGCGGGACATTTTATAAGCTTTGTAAATTCAAAACAAGTGAAGTTTAACGTAAAATTATTAAGATAATCAGGTCTACTTATATTTCTTCATACTAAATTTTCAGCTTCAAAAGTTTAACTGAACCTCGCGGTATATATATATATATATACATATATATATACATATATATATATATATATATTTAATTTTGTACAAGTTACTTAAAAAAATAAATACAATTTAAAAATAAATTAAAAAACATATTTTAAAACGCTTTTATTCAATTGACGAATACCTCAATGACTCGAAACAGTAAACGAAATTTAGTTTATTAATTGAAATTGTTTATTATTATTATTGTATTATTATATTGCTGTGCCCTGACCGGGTGTCACATTGACACTAAACTGTACTGACATCTTAATTATAATTGTGACATGCAATAAAGATATTTGAATTTGAAAACATATTACTTATTTTACTCTGAAAATGTTATATTTATTTTATTGTATATTACTGTAGAAACACAAGCGATATTGAATGATGAATGTGTTCATTAATCTCTTTAAATAATAAATGTCAACCACAATTTATCGCTTCACTAAATTCAAATTTATGTCGCGTTTCCTTTTAATATCTACAATGTTAAGTAAAACAAAAAATGTTCTGTCAGTTGCCTTTTTATTATTAAGGGCTTGAAATGGTGGCCCATATGATGTCCTAAACTAAGATATCTTCATCTCAGGACAAGGACTACACAAACACAGAGCCACTCAGACCTAAAATAAATACTTGTTTCGATTATCGCTAACCTTTTAAGTTGTAAAACTAAAATAAAAAAAAATATGTTCTATAAATTTTGTAATATATATTAAAGCTTTGTAAATTATGGCTTACTTTATTTCATAAATTCATATATGAAGCAATTCGTTAAAAATATGTAAATGCATTTTACAGGTAATCTGAAATCCTTTTACTATTTTACATAATTTGTAGGTTTTTATTGGAACACTAGAATTTGTCAAAAATACAATTATCTATACTATTATATAAAGAGGAAACATTTGATTGTTTGTATGTATTGAATAGGCTCCGAAACTACTGGACCGATTTAAAAACTTCTTTTGCCATTAGAATCGTAAAAAATCCCTGATGAACATAGGCTATAGAATATTTTCAATTGTTTTTTAAGATATATTTCATTTTATTTTAAGTTCACATTGTAATTCATATCTAATTCAATGAAAATAAAAGCGAAAGTTCTCTCGAAATCCGCTTGACATACAAAGATGAAATGAAATAATAGTTAGTTGACGTCTGCAAAGAACGGATTTTGCAACATCCTGGGCCAGATTAAGGAGTTGTAAGGGCTCTGGCAAGTTTGTATAATTTTTTTGCTACAAACTAGAAATTTGACGGAGAGGCAGTTAGTAGATTTTGCAATAGGGGTGTGGAAGGCATTTTCTGTTGACTGAAATATGAAACATCATTAAACTTCATAGTACTCTATATCTTCATTATTACGCAGACGTAGTCGCGGGCAACTGCTAGTACTTAATAATTCAATAATATACAGCAACTGTAATAGCACCTTATTCACTTGAACAATAGATATAATAATATTAAGTATTGAATGTCATTTGTTTTTTAATTTGAAGAATATTTTTAATAGACTTCTTTACTGGCTGTGTTTTAAAAATACTTTATATATTTATTATAAGGTTTTATTTATAAAATAGATATTATATTAATTGTTATTCTTTTGTTTCAGGTTGTGGAAATACTAAACGACCTCTATACTTGCTGCGACGCTATCATTTCCTATTATAACGTCTATAAGGTAAGCTGAAATTATTTAATTTTCTTTACTTTTGGTATTTAGCAAATGATATATTAAATTTTATATTTATATAAATTATTTATAGCTTTTAAAACTCGTTGTAATCTCGTCAATACAAATCGTCCATATCAATTGATTCCCTTAGAACAGTCATTCTCAACCTTTTTTTGTTGCGACACACTTTTAACGATTTCAAAATTTGGCGGCACACAAAGAAAAAGATAAGTTAATTTTTTTTTAAATCATATTATTTAATAATATTGACATTATTATATGTCTAAAATTTGGCGGCACACTTTTAGAATTTCGTGGCACACAAAATTGCCGCGGCACAGTGGTTGAGAATCACTGCCTTAGAACTATTTCTAGGATTCATCACTGCCAAGTAAATATCTTTACTTATTTGTTTTCTGAACCTATTTTGGGGTAGACAGTGAACATGGAGTGACTCTTCTCTCTAGATTACGCAAATGATCGCTTGAATTATTGTTTTGTTTTTTAAAAAGCGTCATTGTTATAATCTAATTTGAACTGGCATCTCAGAATTAATGTATATATATTAGGTTAATTTATTAAATATATACGCATAGTGTATACACAAGCATTACATTTCTCATAGCTATACTCACGTTTCCACTTCGTCTCTTTCTGAGCATGTGTGACCAATCTGATCTAAAAAGACGCCCTCTCTCATTCTATCAAACAAACCAATATTTTATACTCGTCATAGCAGTCAGATGTTTACGTTTTATTTTTGTTTTCATTACCAATCGTAATAAGAAAAAAAACAGGAAAAATGATGTAAATTTTGTGTTAAAATCGCGGTATAAATGTAAATCTTTCGGATAAGGAAACATTGCGCTTTTTACGTCAACAGAGCGGATTACAAATTTTTGAAGAAGCGATTTACTGGAAATGATATTCAATCTTAAAATACATTTACAATTTTAATGGGTATTGAATTGCTCAATTGAATCGTTGTTTTTAGAATTTTAAATTAAATTTTTGTTGATTTTATATGATTAATTAATTGTTGTAAATAAACACTTGAAACTGGACGTAATATGAAACGAAATAAAAATAGTTTATTAGTGTAGGCATTAAGGGCATGCGCTTGATCATTATTAGATTCTACAATGGCTTCGGATTGGCGTATGCTAGAAGAAGACCACAAGAAACTCGTCAATAGAATAATGAAATAAAATTACTATGTTCTTTCACATAGGTGGAGACAATCGGTGATGCGTACATGGTGGTTGGCGGTCTTCCAGAACGATGCACAAGACATGCAGCTGAAGTGGCGTCGTTGGCATTGCACGTTCTTGATGCTGTGCCCAAGATCAGAGTAAGGCATATGCCTGCTGCTAAGTTACAGATACGAATTGGTAAGTTATTTACGTGATTTGGTTTTTTTTTTTTTGTTGAAATACCTTCAAAATATAATTCTTAATTGTTTCTAAAATACTCAATACAACAACGAAGAATATACACAAACAAACTATGGATAATAACAATTTTAAATCGCAATTTTGTATCTCCTACCATCTTAATAGGACAATAAGACCCTAATATAAAAACAAAACACGCTCAATTACGATTACGCTAAGAATCGATTCTCATTTTAATTAATACAAAATCAACGTAATAGCTATCAACTTTTAACGGACAATTGAAGTACGTTCATACGTCGACATTTGTTTTTGCTCCGGCTTAACATCAGACGGAGTCATATGCCGGTTTAAATTCTATAAATATAAAATCTCAATCAACTTCCTTTTGAAGTTATTTTCAATGAATGAATTTAAAAATAAACACTTCCGTGTGTTTCAAACAAAGCGTTATAAATATGTGAATTATTTATAATTTTTCAATGAGCACATTATGCATTGCGTGGGTGCTTATACTATAGATGAATGCTCAAATAACTGTATGGATCGTATAAAACTGTTTTTTTTTTATAGCGCGTTTAAAATCATTGGATCATAAAACACACGAGAACCTTGTCTTTGCGTGCGGATGTGGAACTCCAATTTATCGTATAATTTTGTTTTATATTTTATAAACGTAATAACTATTTTTTATAGCAGCCCGGTATATAACCCCAAATACAGTTGCCTTTATTATCCCGGCTTGCTTTGTCTAGATTCCGATGCGACTGATTCACTTTACGTTTGAAAGTGTTGGCACTACCCCAGGATGACTGATAACCATTATTTTATAACTTAAATAAACTTAAATACTTTATTGATTATTAAGACAAGAAAAATACAAACTTAACTCAGATTATAACTTATTTTGTTATCGTAAATGAGTTCTTGGAAATTTCCAAGTCAACATTTGGCTTTAAGACATCACGTCTAGTGAAGGTAATACTTATAAAATTGAATTTGAGATAATTGCCTTATAAGTGATAGCAACTATGTAATTAGGAAAATCCATGCTCGAAATAAACCATTTACTTAATGTATCACATAATGTTAAATACAATTTAATAGAACGATTGGCGAGTTTCTTGTGGTCTTCTTCTCGTCATACGCCTTTCCGAAGCCATTATAGAATCTGACTAATAAACGATTTTAATTTCATTTCATAGAAATTGTATAAATAATCAAATCCTTCTTACTCCACGTTCTTCTACTCAAATTTCTTTAATGTGGAAGCTATAAGTCTCTGAATTGATTTGCCCTTATGTAATAGTCTACAGTCTCTCTTCCAATCTTTAAACTAAGACATCACTATCGTCTTTCGGGCGGTCTACTCCTGCCTGCCAAGCTTATCTCTTTTTGCATCTCGCCGGCGTAGTTTTTCATATCATCGTGGACTGATACCTGTGTAATTCTCGTGGTCCATGATTTATGGACAGTTATTTACTTTTTTTTCTCTGAATCATTTCATGTACAGCCTATGATTAAGTTTCTTGTGGTGTTCTTCTCGTCGTACACCTTTCCGAAGTCATGGTAGAGTCTGACGATGAGCAAGTGCACGCCTTTAGTGCCTATGCTAATAAACGATTTTCAATTCAATTTCTGTTCAATATTTATCTTATTATTTACTTATGTTTCTGTACTAATGTATTATAACAATTTACATTGCCCGCTACTAACACTGTATATATGTATCTACCAAAGGGAGATTACCTATAAGGTTACATCTAAATATTCCAACTAGATATTACGTAATATTACATTGCAATATGATTATTCATAAATATGTATAAATCAGTTTTTTATAACTATATTAAGGCTTTTTCCTTCGCCAAAAAAGTTTGAGAACCGCTGATATATACTCTATATATATTATAACAATTGGTTGTTTGGAAGAAATTACTTTTCACAGTTGCATCACAATTTATTTACGAAAATATCATTTATGTACATAGGAATAAGAATTATTTTAATAGAAATTCTGATATACAATCTCGAAATACTCGTGGTCCATGATTTATGGATACCTTATTTACTTTTTTTCTCTGAATCATTTCATGTACAGCCTATGATTAAACAAATCTTGTGGTGTTCTTCTCGTCGTACACCTTTCCGAAGATTGTAGAGTCTGACGATGAGCAAGCGCACAGAATTTTGATTATATGAGCGATATGCTAATTAAACTAATTTCAATTCAATTTCTGATCAATATTTATCTTATTATTTACTTATGTTTCTGTACTAATGTATTATAACGATATATATATTTTTACTAACACTGTATATATATACCAACCATTCTCAAAGTGTGTTCCGCGGAACCCTAGGGCTAAAATACTGCAAAAAAATACCTACCAAAGAGAGATTATAAGGTTACATCTAAATATTCCAACTAGATATTACGTAATATTACATTGCAATATGATTATTCATAAATATGTATAAATCAGTTTTTTATAACTATATTAAGGCTTTTTCCTTCGCCAAAAAAGTTTGAGAACCGCTGATATATACTCTATATATATTATAACAATTGGTTGTTTGGAAGAAATTACTTTCAGTGATAAGATCGCCAATTGTTCTACGTTTGTGTTTTGTTTGTGCTAAATTGTAATAATTACAATCGATAAAGGATTTATTATTATTATTATTATTATTATTATTTGCTAAGTTAAGAGCTACTATAATTTATAGATTCAAAATGAGTAAAATAAAC
>JAPWLS010001417.1:0-46210 GCA_028551675.1 Tineola bisselliella | reverse complement strand
ACAAGGCATTGCCTCTTAAAAGAAGTTGAAATTACGAAAGACTAGGCTGTATGGGCCATGATCCCTTTGCCTTCCCTAAAATTTGGGGAAAATATTACCAAAAAAAAAAAAAAAATTGTCGTTGTTTTGAATTATTTCGGTGCGCTCGTTGTTTTTTGTTTGTGATATTATTTAATAGACTCGTTAAAATTTTACCAATGATTCTGTTTGTTGTCAGGTCCTCTACATCGATTCCCAAAACCGCAATACCCACATGTGGAAAGGTACAATGCATGGAAGTCTGTATTGCCTGCCAGTGTTCAAAGTAAAGGCGATCAATATATTTTCGACCAAATACGCATCTGTTATAGACATTTTGAACAATGTTATAGTTTGCCATCCCGATTATTAACACGTAATGCTATCCCGTCTTTGAATATTCGTAAGTATATTTTATGGTTAAAATTTAGAAAGTGGTCGAGAAAGGAGCGGAGGTGAGGCTTAAGGTAGGTGCCCCCTCCCCTTCTGCCACCAAAAAATTGTATCTCAAACTACTAGTTTCCAAGTATGTTCTATAAATGTTCTATAAAAATTAACATTCGTAAAATTCAAATAATAGATATAAGTACACGCACTCTCAACCATTAACTTATATTTTCATTTTAGCCTCAACCTCAAGTCAAATACCAATGGAAATTTGTTCTGAATTAGCAGAACTTGAAGTGAGGAATAAAATAGTGCCTCAGGAAGTAATAAATGTTGATGAACCAGTACCTTCAATGGGTTATCAAGCAATAAATAAATCAGGTATAGGACTTTTATTGCATTGATGAATGGAAGTAACTAATATGAGCAATAGATTGCTAGCTATTACTACCCTCATATGTAGCCCTTATATAAAAATTCTTTGGAAGAATTTTTCAACAGTAATAAATCTACAAATTGTATATAATATGTGCTTTACGAATTTTATCTGATTTTCAGGTGGTAAAAGGAATACTTTTAAGAAGAAAGAGTCTGTAGAAGTTACGAAATTAAAGTTGAAATTATTAAAATTAAAGGAGAAATGCAAAACAAAAACAAAACTCATACGTATGGCTAAAAATGTATCTATGCAAAAGTCTTTTTTAAAAGTAATGGAAAGTTTACCTGAAAATGTTCAATTATTTTGTAATATGCAATTGAAATCGAAGGTTAAACCCAGAGGTCGAAAATATAGCTTGGAGGAAAAGATTTTGGCTTTGACCGTTTTTAAGCAAAGTCCGAAGGCATATAATTTAATGAAAAACATTTTCACATTGCCTTCAAAAAGAACCTTGCAAAATTTATTAAGTTGTATTGAAATTGGAACGGGGATTCAAAAGGATATAATTGAAAGGTTGACAGAATATGTTAAAAAACTACCTATTGAAAAGAGGTTATGTACTCTAATTTTTGATGAGGTTTCACTGTCTCCTGGTTTATATTATAATAAAATCACTGGTGATATAACTGGTTTTGAAGATTTTGGCGATGAACGTACCAGTAAAATTGCTGACCATGCATTAATATTTATGATAAAGGGAATTAAAAACAAATTTAAGGTTCCAGTTTGCTTGACTTTTTGTCAAAGTGGTACTAAAAAGGAGAAATTGAAAACATTAATCAAAGAAAATGTAAAAGTGATCAACAGTACTGGCCTAATCATAGTTTCCACTATATGTGATCAATCCACGACAAACGTCAGTGTCATTAAAGCCTTATTAGAAGAGACAAGGCAAGATTATGTGAGAAGAGAGCAAGAACGAAAAACACTGGCTATAGAATTCGATGGGTGCAAATTTTTCCCTTTGTTTGACCCCCCACATTTATTAAAAGGGATGCGTAACAATTTATTAAAAAATGACTTAAAATTTATGGAAAATGGCAAAATTAAGTATGCAAAGTGGGAGCACTTGGAGTTTTTACTGAATGAGGATATAGGAGAAGATGATATAAGATTAGTTAACAAATTGACAGAATTACATGTAAATAAAGACAAAATACCAAGAATGAAAGTGAAGTTTGCTGCCCAAGTCTTTAGCCAGAGAGTTTCTTCAGCCATGAGATTTTTAGCAAGTAAGTTTACATGATTACTTATATTATAAGTTAGTTATAACAAGGTAACATTGGGGCGATGTGGGACCGCCATTTTACTTACCCTAATATTAAGAGTGGATTTGAATCTGTAAGTGGGAGAGTGTTAGTATAAAATGCACCATGTTTGTTACCACATTTAGATATCAATATCAATTTCTTTTGTTTTCAGAAAGGAACATAATTCCTGGTGAATGTGAAGACACTGCAAGTTTATTTTTGTTAATGGATAAATTGTTTGATTCTTTTAATGGACATTCTTACCAAGATGGAACGAAAGTTTTTAAGGGGTGTCTAAAATCAAATTCTCCACATTTTAAATTATGGAATGAAATATTACCAGTATTAGAATCCATGCAATTTAAAAAAATTAAAAAAGATGGTACAGTAAAATATGAAAAAGTGCCCTCTATAAATAATTGGGTACACAATGTTAAAACTTTTAAAGAAATGTGGACATTTTTAAAAAATAAATTTAATGTAACCAGTTTACTCACAAGGAACTTTAATCAAGACCCCCTTGAAAATTTTTTTTGCCAAATAAGGAGTAATGGTGTGCGTAACATAAACCCAAGTTGCTCACAATTTATAAATATTTATAAAACATTAATTATTAATAATTTTATGTCGCCACATTCGATAAGTGCCAATTGTGAAAAAGATGACAATAAAATGTTCAATTTTTTTAAAAAAAGGATTGATAGGAAAAAGGTATATAAGATATGCAGCGATGAGCAACTAGAGGGGTATGAAATTGATGTTGATCAACTAAATTCTAATGTAATTAATGAAAACAGCATAAATATGCAAAGTAAAAGTTATGTGGCAGGTTACGTTCTAAGGCGGGCTAAAAAAATATTTAACAAATGCGTAACCTGCAATATTGATTTATTTGGTAATATAGATGAAGAACAACATGGGTACATACGTGAAAGAGAATATTACGATAGAAGATCATTAGTGTACCCAAATAAAAACTTTTTACATTTATTAAATGATATTTATGCTGTAATTGAAAATGTTTTAAAGGCAAAACCTGAAAGTTTAAAGTTATCACATCATATATATATGTTAGTGAAGGTGATGTGCAATTACACCTTATTTAGTTGCTCCGTGCATAAATCGGCCTTGATAGAATTTATTATAAATATAAGTTTAAACATAATAATTCACAGTTGGTGCACGAATGTTAATAGAATATTAAAAGGTAAAATTGTACATTTTAATAATGACGACAAAATAAAAGTGTCTGCATTACAATATTATAAAATACATAAAAATAAAAAATAATTAAAATAATTTTTCTTTATTTTGTGCTTACCGACCTATAAAATCCAGAAAGCTTGGGAGTTCTGGATACCCACACTAGTTCAATCAAATTATAAGTAGACAAATTGCACACTTATCTGCACCTATATCTACTTATATTTTGATTCGTACTAGTCTATAGTCCGGCCGCGGAGCACGAAGAATTTCGTACAATAACCCTTCACTACTTCTCTCTGTCGCTCGCACATAAATATATTGTCGTCGCGCTCGCACTGAGGTGTCAACCGCCGGCGACGGCAATATATTTATGTGCAAGCGACAGAGAGAAGTAGTGAAGGGTTATTGTACGAAATTCTTCGTGCTCCGCGACCGGACTATAGCTCCGAGCAGCTCCGAGTGATTTCCGAATCCCCCGCCGAATGCCAGTTGAAAAAGGATGCCATCTAGTAAGAAATAGAGGAACTAAAATAGAGCCACTGCTGCCATCTATAAAGCGAGGTGAACAACTTTCATAATTTTTGTTATTTCACTTAGCATTTCACACTGATTAATATTAGCTGATTCTGTACCATTAAGCTTGCTTATGTGCCATTTTTGTATAATAAAGTGTTTTATTATGTACTCTTACCTATTCATTCATATCTGGAGTGCTACTGGGGCGAACTTTGGAAGAAAATATGACCATTTTCTACTCATAAACACTTATTATTCACAAAATTATGGATTCAATATCGACGTTATGACAAATATACTACTCAGGGCTTACTTTACAGAGGTTTAAGAGGATTCTATATTATGAATCTTCGGATATGCCTGAGTAGATTCCCTGACCAAGCTTATAAAAATCATTTGGGAACTTATTAAATTTTAGGTGTCTCAAATAATGAAATTTGGATTTCCGGGCTTAGACCATGTGAGGTCATACGAGGACTTTGTGGTATCATATGATCGTCGCAACAGAGTGCCTCATTGGGTATTTGAACATTTAACCAAAGAACACGTAAAATCCAATGATGCAGTAGACAGAAGTAAATGTCAGTTTACGCCTGATGATAGCATACATCCATTTTTCAGGTTTGTTCTATAATTTGATACTGATGATTTTATTTCAGAAAAAAAAATTTCAAAATAAAATAAATACTTTTTGTTCACGTTTAAAATACGAGAATAAAATTTAACATAAAAAAAAAACTTAAATTTTGTAAATATTTTTAGCAATATATATAGGTTTGGACCTTTAAAATAACCAGTTCTAGTATATGAAATATTTTTTTAAAAAATATTTATTTTCAGATATGTGTGTTTATATGTTAGTGTTATTCTGGTCCTGAGACACAATATTGCATATATATTTATTGTTTTTTTTTTGTCTTCAGGTCTCAAAACTCAGATTACAAAGGCTCAGGGTTCGACAGAGGACACATGGCTGCTGCCGGCAATCACAGGATAGCTCAGAAGCACGTGGACCAAACATTCTTTCTCACGAATATAGCTCCACAGGTATATTCTATCCTTCCTATTATCTATATATATATATATCTATATATATCCTATTATCTTATCCTTAATATTCCTCTACATTCTTCCACTTCATATTCCAATTCCTTTACTATCAAATCCGCCAAACTATGGAATGCTTTGCCGTTGTCTGTGCGTATCGCGCCTTCAATCACAGTCTTTAAGAAGTTATTGCGTGAACACTATCTCTCACTGTAGAACTGTCTGTGTTATTATTGTCACTTTTTTACTTTATTTATTTATTATTATTATTATTTAATTATATATTTATTCTTATTTTAGTAGTATATGTATGTATTTATGTATATTTTTTGTATATTTTTATTATTCACTGGTATATATTATTATATTTTGTTTTTTTTGCACCCTTAACCCCAACTAAATTCGCGATTTACTACCTAAAGGTTGGTTGCCTGGTAGAGATCACTACTAAGTGATAAGGCCGCCTATTGTTTTTTTTTTTTTTTTTTTTTTTATCTTATTCTCTAATAATGTGTGCAATAAAGAGTTATTATTATTATTATATTAAAATTACTCAAGCAATAAGTAATGTATGGGAGTGCAAAGTTGATCCAAAAATTCTTATTAGATTCCAAGAACTAAATGTATTACAAACAAAAATAAAGCAGTAATTTTTAGGTGGGTGATGGCTTTAATAGACACGCTTGGAATAGATTGGAAAAGCATGTGAGAAAATTGACTGGAGTCTATGAAAATGTGTACTGTTGCACTGGACCTCTTTATGCGCCTAAGTGAGTGATATATGCACCCTTAATGTGGGTTAGGCTTGAGAAGATGAATGATAGATGATTTACGAATGGTGTTTTAGAGTGAAGTGAGTGAATCGTAATTCCCATGATAAAAAGGATTTGCTAGTTTCATAAAGGCTCTACTTCTACTGATGTGTGAAACCAATAAGTAGTAGCTTAAGTGTTTAATAGAGCTTATTTGATTTCAATAAGCATGCTATGTTAGCTAAAAAAAATTTGAAGTGAATTATATTCGTCTGGTGGTTGGTGTCATTAAAAAAAGACAAGTTACTCGTCAGGGGTTGTGATGTTCATTGAGTTTGTTTTTTTTAATCTTAACTTATATATGAAATTTGCAAGGTTATTGCTGTAATATTTTACTATTATTATCTAATAGAGAGCTTTAACTCCTCAAAATAAATATAAATGAAATAAATTTATTAATTTAATAATTATCAATTTGATTTAGCTGCTGTATACTGGCATTGTCCACTTACACACTAATGTCATAATAAATCTACTATGATGTAGAAGAATAGCTGCTGTATAAGGGCATTGGCATCCTATTATATAGCTAAGGGGTAAACATAAAATGATATTGGTTATTTCTAAGCTTTATTATCTATAAGATATTCAACTTATGTCTAATAGGATTTTTGAATAAGTTTGCATTGCTACTAATATCGGGCAGCTTATTATATTTATTTATTTAGGAATAATATTACATAATATAGTTTTCGATGGTCCCACACTAGGCATTGCCTGTCACGTGGGAGCCATCACTTATAAAACTTTTAATAATTAACATTGCAAATAAAACTATTTATTTATTTTTGTAATGTCTTTATAAAAAATTAATAGATTGAATAAACCTTTACTTCGTTGTTAGGGTCTAGTATGGCATCAGGGTCTCATGAACTGCTCTGTGCCTCTATAACTCCAGGTTAGAAGAATCTCAGCAACTTTTGCTTTATATGATTATATTTATTGTTTTAGTAAAGAAAGCGATGGGAAACATTATGTGAAGTATCAAGTGATTGGATCGAATGCAGTCGCAGTGCCGACACACTTCTACAAGGTGGTGGTGGGAGAGGCCAGAGACGGGACGTTGGATATGGAGGCCTATGTCATGCCAAATATGAAGATACCTGATGATGTACCAGTATCCAGTTTTATGGTATAGTTGTTCTTCTAATTACAGTAGAACCTCAATAAGATAAAGACCATAAATTATTATAGAGATTGACGAGCTAGGTTAACACTAGATTTACCAGACCAGTCAAAATGACTGGTCTTGCAAGATCAAATTAAAATTCCTACTGCGTGTAACATTTTCTTTAATTCTCCTAATCTTCTTTAATTTATAACAGAAGAATTAGTTTTATGAATTTTATATTATTTTATATATATTTGTAACAAATATATGCTTTTTTGGTTTTGGTAGAAATAGGTATATTTAAGCTGGTAAATCTAGTGTTAAATGCAAATGAAACTTCGGAATGGTTCGGTTTACTGTCTGCGTTATTTATTTTTATATTTTATTTTAGTAGTATATGTATATGTGTGCGTGTATATATGTGTGTATATTTAGTATTATTTATATCTTTATTATTCATTTATATATTTTATTTTGTTCTTTTGCACCTTACTATTTACTTCCTGATCTACTACCCTAAGGTTGGTTGCCTGGTAGAGATCATTGTTTAGTGATGAGGCCGTCTTTTCTACAGTTCTTTAAATGTATTCTAATTTTGTGCAATAAAGAGTTATTATTATGTTAATTCATAAAATGTTTCAGGTGCCACCAGAGTCGATCGAACGGACTGCCGGTCTATTGTTCTTTGACAAAATAAATAGAAGTAAATTAAGCAAAATTAATGGGAAGAAAGCGTAGATGATGAACAGTATTTATGATGAAGTGCATCAACATGGATGAGCTTTATATTTTTAAAAACTAGCTTAGTATAGAAAAAAATGAGCTGTCACGGGACGCCTGGCAGATGTGAAACATCGAGTTTATTCAAGTCATATGCGTAAAAGACAAGATTACAACAGGAACTAATTATTGCTTAATGAAACAATTAAATACTATGAATTTTTTACAGAAAATGATGACTATTTATTTAAGAAACATTTAACAAACGCCAACGATCCGGTTTATACCCGCGCCAATAAATGTTTCACATCAAAAATTGATATGGTATTTTGATTAATGAATTCGATATCATAGACAAAACGGTAATGAAGAGGAGTTTTAGGATTACTGTCAAATATATAGATATAGGTGAATTTATGGTCGGAATTATAGTTTGCCGTTGCGCGAATACTTGACATTGGTAGAATTGTAGAAGGAAGAAGAAAAGTTATTTTTAATTTAGTTAAATAAATTAATGACTTTACAGTATTGTAAATGTGAAACAGTGTAATTAAATATTTGATATTAGTATTAAAGAATTCAAGGATTTGTTTGATTTTGTGCCCCAATATATTTTTTTAATTTTATTTATTTATTTTTAGTAATTGGGCTTCGATAGAGCTTTTACTCGTCAATACAAATCAATTTGATTTAGCTGCCGTATACTGGCATTGTCCACTTACATACTAATGTCATAATAATATATAATAAATCTACTATGATGTAGAAGAATAGCTGCTGTATAGGGGC
Organism: Tineola bisselliella; assembly: GCA_028551675.1. NCBI lineage: Eukaryota > Metazoa > Arthropoda > Insecta > Lepidoptera > Tineidae > Tineola > Tineola bisselliella. The sequence continues at coordinate 37,915 of JAPWLS010001417.1, read as the reverse complement.
ATTGTCATACTATTGTATACCTAATACCCATGGGGGTAAATATAAAATGATATCGGTTATGTCCAAGCTTTTTTATCAATAAGATATTCATCTAAAGTGTAACATATCTCTATAACTTGTTTTTATTATAGGAATTGAGGTTTTTTTGACATTACGAATTAAAATTTTGTAATCTCTTACTGGATTTTTGCCCAAATACTCGACATTGGCAGAATTGTCTTCATTAGACATCTGAGGCCATTAATAAAGAAGAAGTATTATAGGAATTAAAAGTTGGAAACAGTTATGTCAACAGAACGTGATATTAGATTTAAGATCATTAGTTCGAAACCTCATACGTTAATGGATGCCGACATCATAACACCTTCGATAATAACAATAAAGTATAATGATTAATGTAACATTAGAACAATGACAATAACAGTTAAATTTAATAGCATTCGCCTTGTAATTTTAGTATATAAGCAGAATCAAAGAAAACAAGATCAATGAACGTCACAACCTCACAGGAGAATTTAATAACACCTTCAACTGCTGGCGCAAAACAACCCATATTATTAAACTCAAAATGAAAAACATGTATGTATATAAAAATTGTATATGTATTTTACAAAGTAATGCATTTAGCAATGACATTAAACCTAAGTTTTAATTTTCCTCGTCATCGGAGGCGGCGCCATTTTGTTGCGGAGTCTCATCACCCGCGTCGCCCATGCCTGACGAAGAAACACATCGTTACTTCAATATTTTGCATTAACCCTTCGTCGGGTTAACCCCTCAAATACACCTTAGATTAGACACGGTATGCTTGACGGGCTCAGTAAGAAAATAGATGATTAAATTTTTTCTAATTAAATCTAAGATGAAAATCAAAACCAATTCAACCAATTTATATTGGAAAGTTTAAAAATAAATTTTATACACAGTAATAGAATTTTTTTTTTTTTTTTATTGGAAAGTTTAGACCACATAAATTTTATAGATGTCCGCGCGCAACAGTCGCCTCCACATGCCGGCTTGAGTGCTCTGTCCAATATCCCGGCTACTTCCAAGCTGAACCCGAAACGCGACTAGGTCGGTCACTTCACGGGTGTTCCGCTTGAAAGTGGTGGTACTTTTTTTTCCCCTTTTAAATCTGTGGGCTTATCACGAATTTTTCTCTGGCTTTCGAATCGAGCTGTCACAAGTAAAACGGATCCGTTAGCAATCGGGATCATGAATTTTTACTAACGACTAACGAGCACCAGCAATCTATCAAATGAACGAAAGATCGAGACGTTCGAAAATTAACAAAAAGTATCTAAAATATTGTAGTTCCAAATCCGGTGGCGCTGCTCAAATTTCCATACAAATCGCTTGAAGCGAACTCGGTTCGAAAGCCAGACTAAAATTCGTGATAAGCCCACAGACTAAAAACTAAAAGCCTTCATAGAACCTATAATTGCTGTGCCTGTGAGATTGACCACGCACATGAACACACCAGCGCTATGCTTGCCTATCATAAGTCTTTCAGAATTCTCTGTAAAATCTGACAATACACAAGAGTCAAAGGGCTCATGCAAAAGTTTTTAGATTTTGCACTTTGACAACTCCTACCATTATCCTCGTCTTCCTCAGCCGAGTCTCCGGCGACCTCTGCGTTTTCAGCTTCAGCACGCTCCATTTGCCGCGCCAATTCGGCTTCATCAGTCGCTGTCACCACTTTCGGCTTAAAAAGTTATAATTAATTTAATTTATTTACTTTTAGTAATTGAGCTCCAATAGAGCACTTTTACTCGTCAATACAAATATAAATGTAATAATAATTATCAATTTGATTCAGCTGCTGTATACTGGCATTGTCCACTTACATACTAATGTCATAATAATATATAATAAATCTACTATGATGTAGAAGAATAGCTGCTGTATAGAGGCATTGTCATCCTATTATATAGCTAAGGGTAAACAATTAATCATTTTAAAATACAGTCTTGTTGGCAACATTAATTTGCATTTTTTTCTTTTTCTTATATTAAAACGATTTCTTATAATTGCGTGTAACAGAACGTAATGACAGCTAGGTGACAGTAGACAGTTGCAATGGATTATTATCATTGGTCAACAATTTTTCAAGCTTGTGATTGGTCTATTTTGTTGTGTTCGAAATTTTGAACTCTACTCAGTGAATCTATGTCATTTTGACAAGTAATAATGTACTTTACACATATGCAAGTGTGAGGACGTGGATAGATTCCCATACACATTAAAGTACAGAACATTTTGACATCATATTTACCGCCATTTGTATGTTGAAGACACCACCGGCGTTCGTGATATTCTCCTTGATCTGATCGATGGCATCCTGCAGCGCTTTCAAGCCATCTGTTTTCTCAGGCGTCGATGTTGTCATCACTGTATATAATATAACAAAATAGTTTATTAGCATAGGCACTAAAGGCGTGCACTTGCTCATCGGACTCTACAATGGCTTCGGAAAGACGTATGACGAGAAGAAGACCACAAGAAACTCGTCAATCGTAGCCTGTACATGAAATAATTAACAAAAAAAACTGAATTTTCATTCTTTCAGGAGTTAATATATAAAATTAAGTGTTAAATCCCACGTGCCACCATTGAAAATCTTACTGTTAATTTTAATTAAATATATATATATATATATATAGCCAGAGGCGGCTCGTCCTAAAGAGATAATATACTATTGTATAGGCATAGTAGAATAGAATGAATGTAATGTAAGGATAGTATGTATTATGAAGAAATATAGATCACTTCTGTAATTTTCGTGGGAGTGAGCCTTTATTATAGATATGACTTTTTATAATATTTTAGATAATAAATATTTATTACAATTGAGAATTGAATCTGAGGACCACGAGATGATGGACTGTTTATAAAAATTATTGAAAAGAAGAGGTATATTAAACCAATAATAAAAATATTGTCAAAGAATTTAAATCACCGAATTTTCATTTTCTTAAGAAATACAAACTTACCATACAGAGGAGGAGCGATAAGGTTAATTTTGATGGGCATTTCTGAAGTAGACACTGAGAGACCAGCTCTTAAGGCTGCTTTGACTGCATCGATGCCTTCATAGCCGTAACAGGCGCATTCAATATCCGCTCGGATCTTAACAGCCTGAGATGTGAGTTTCCGTTTTATGTTTGCGAGTAACACTTCCTTTGTTTGCTCATCTAAGCCACACTCATTCAACACTGAGGGGTCGCTGGAATACAGAAACCAAGCATCATGTCACCAGGTACTATTAACAATACAATCATCAATAGGCGTTCCAACAATCTACATCAGCCATTCTCAAAGTGTGTTCCACGGAACCCTAGGGCTAAAATACTGCAAAAAATACCTACCAAAGGGAGATTATAAGGTTACATCTAAATATTCCAACTAAATATTACATTGCAATATGATTATTCATAAATACATATAAATCAGTTTTTTATAATTATATTAAGGTTTTTTCCTTCGCCAAAAAAGTTTGAGAACCGCTGATCTACATGAAAATGTCAATGATATTGATTAATTCTATAATTAATTGTTTCAGGCGTTACTTTGCAGAAATCCATATTAAAGGAAATTATTTAAAATTATTTTGCTTATAATTCCCGTTACATTAGGTCAATGAAGGAAAATAACCTCCACCAACACTCAATAACTTGTCTTGACGCGTTTCGCTACTTTACGTGGCATCATCAGGATACATGTGGTCGTTTCAGCTTCACTTTGACGATTATTAGAGTGATTTAAAATTATTATTGTGTATAGTTTGTTTGTACGGATGCTTTGTTCTTGTATTGAGTATAATCTTAGAAATCTAAATATATATAACTCAAAGGTGACTGACTGACATAGTGATCTATCAACGCACAGCCCAAACCACTGGACGGATCGGGCTGAAATTTGGCATGCAGGTAGATGTTATGATGTAGGCATCCGCTAAGAAAGGATTTTGATCAATTCTACCCCCAAGGGGATAAAATAGGGGATGAAAGTTTGTATAAATCTCATTAGATTTATTTCATTCATTATTACGCAGACGTAATTGCGGACAACAGCTAGTCGTTGAGAATTTGCTGAGATGGAGAAATTTTGAAGCTAGTTAGATACATCTTAGAACTTGATTGTTGTGATCTTTTGCTGGCTGGTCTATTCGTGATATATCAATGGCGGAGCAATCATATAAATTATACCTATACATATCTATTAAAACAACCAATAACTACTCACACAGCAGCCTGTTTGAAGAAGTCATAAGCGGAAGCCTTCTTCTTGTACTTTTCCTCGAAAAGCCACGCAGTCCTCTGATATAGGTCTTCTAATTGTTCCGAGTTCTCGTAGTGAAGGAGCTCGGCAACGTGACGGAGAATTGAATTGACTGCTTTGGCTTTTGCATACCTCTCTGTGCATTTGTCAATGTCTTCGCCAGAGACACGGCGTTTTGACAAGTCTATGTAACCTGTAAACAACAATAATTATATAATAATAACAGTTTATTAGCATAGGCATTAAAGGCTTGCACTTGCTCATTGTTAAGACTCTGCAATAGCTTCGGAAAGACCTATGACGAGAAGACCACAAGAAACTTGTCAATTATAGCCTCTACATGAAATAATTTTCAAAAAAGTAAATAACAATTATGGATCACAAAGTTCATAAATACATACGTCAATTTTTTCTTTTAACATTTATATTTCTATCTGAGGCTATTTACTAAACTTTTAAATTAGCTAAAACGTCATTGGAACAATATTTTATGTAAATAATTGTAGAAACAAAGAAATTATTAATCAACAAGCTTAAAAATTAGAAAGTAGTTCCGTGATACGTTTATAAAATAAAAATAATATATCATTGATAAAATTATAAAGCTGTATATACATACCTTTTTCTTTATCTACCCTAATGACAACAACGGGTTCTGTTTTCCCGACTCTAATTAACTTATTGATAGACCTAATGCGACGTCTCGACAACTCTGAGAGCAAGATCATTCCTTCAATATTATTGTATTCCAGAAGATGGACGTACGCGCCCATTTCTGCTATCGACCTCACGTTCACCATAACCACATCTTCCACCTCAGGATACTTCTCCTGGTAAAATCTACACGACAACGGCATCCTAAAACGAAATTGAAAATCACACGTATAACCTAAAACCTCACTTTAAATATAAATGAAAACACAAACATAAATAAGCACTGCGGTCTTTTTACCTTTTAAATTATCAATTATGTTATAATTTAAATACTTTTTCTAATAAACTAACGAGCTATAGCGAAATTATTAACAAATCGTTCACGTTGACGGAAAAGACAAGTACGTTCCGTTATCCAATTTTGTTAGCGTTGACAATTTGTTATACTGCTAACTGCACAGCCATGTGGTTATTATTAATTTTAATACATAAAAAAAACCTTTATTTAAATTTTTTTTAACTAAAAAACTGTTATTAATATTCAACAATAAGATTTATATTTCCTAATAATTATATTACAAATAAATAATGTAAATTGTACATCCATAGCCACATATTAATTTAAAAAACTAAAGCATCAAGTTAAAACCGGCAATCCGGTTTCATTTTTAAAATCAAGTTAATTTATGAATAGATTTTTTATTTAAATAATTAATAATTGGAATTAAATCATTTATCTTTATTTAAGCTATGATAAACATATATTATGTAGGTTATATAAAAGTTCAATCACATACAAATTTTCAAATACATAATAATGAATGGAATGACCACAATTAACAGTCATCCCATGTCGACTGTAATAATAACAATCTATTAAAAAGTCTGTCATGCAAAGAATTAATTGATATATCACCGGACAGCGGACAGACGAAATCTAAACCAGCCTTTGATTAGAGACCGCGATCACGCATATGCGCACGCGTCTTGCAAACGGCGCGATTTAATTTTCAAATTATGTTCCAAAAGTCGTTATTTATTTAAAAATGAAATTTTATAATTGTTGGTAAGTTTTTTCTTTTTAAGTTATCCTGTTTACTTGATATCTAGACTTTTATTTATACATCTTTTTTATATTTATCAATAATCGTCATTTATAATCTAATAGATGCATATTGAAGCAAAAAACTCACCACTTTAAAATAAATTTATGAGATAATAATAAATAAAGTATTATTGAATTATTTATTAATTTTATTTGTTAAGACGCATTAAAACTGAAACCAAGGCCAAGATAGTTTTCTTTTTATTAAATGTCAATAGTGTCATTTCTATTTAATTATTTTTTCTTTGTTTCCGACATTGTATGAAAATGAAGCAAATATATTAATTTAAACCGCATAAGTATTAAATACATAATGAATTAATTATAATTATTTTTATTAAATAAAATTATTTCACTAAATTCACAATAATTACGTGTCAAATTAAAGTCCGTACTAATCACCTGAGCCGCGATTCAGAACCTTGAAATTATAGCTAGTTTACATACAAATGTATTTATGTCAAGAGAGATTTTATTGATTTAGTTGAGAAAGAAAGAGAGTCGATCTTCATGATTTTTTAACCTCATTGCTCACGGAGGCAGCTTTCGTGCAGAACAATAATGTATTTATTAGAGATGTTCCGACTAGTCGGCCACTAGTCGTAATTAAAGTACAAGCCGACTATCCGGCCACTATCTAGTCGGCGATATATAACATCTTGCTTTTTATATACCTATGTATTTATTAGAGATGTTCCGACTAGTCGGCCACTAGTCGGTAAAGCCGACTATCCGGCTTCTTACTTTGTGTCTATTTCTCAATAAAATGTATGTGTTACTTCTTTGTAAAGAAAACATATTGATGACATTTATCAAACAAAATTAGTATCTTAATTAAAAAACAAATCAACATAATATTTAATGACATATATTGCAATACTGCGTGACGATATTTGGAACTATCGTCAAACTAGTGAGCTGTAAAACTCAAAAAACTTTTTTTTGTTATTTATATTTGTCCACATGTCAGTAGTGACTGAAATTGCAGCGAATCAGCTGTAAACGAAGCGTCACGGGAATCCCCTAAACCGTAGTCGGCTTGGCCGATTAGTCGGCCGACTAGTCGGCTTATTTACAACCGACTAATCGGCTAGTCGGCTAGTCGGCCAAAGTCATAATCGGCACATCTCTAGTATTTATCTAAGACAAATCCGCGAGTCCTTTAACATGGTAGGATCTACAAAATTGCAATTTTAATAAGCGATTTAAAGTTGTCATTGTGCATAGTTTGTTTGTGTAGATTCTTCATTGTTGTATTGAGTATCTCAGAAACCAATGAGAGAATTATATTTTGAAGTTATTTCAACAAAAAAATTGTCATAGTGTTACTTTCGACTACGTTAATAGGACTTGGCAAAATGATTAATACAGTAGACTGACAGATGAAGCTATGATTGGCCGATGAAGGTCGCCAGAATTAGGTCAACCAATCAGATGACACAATTATTTGATGATTATTGGACACTGATATTGAAATGTGGGCCAACATTGGAGGCTGATTGCCATCGATTGATTACTCGAGTGTCTAGTATTAAAAGTTTCAAATTACTATAAAAACTTTATTTTATTTAACTTAATCACTCGCTTTCATTTCACACGACTGCTGTTCTTTTGTTTTTCTCCAAATTCAAGATGGCCGCCGTGTTTGGCAAATTACAATCAAATACATTACTTTTATATTATACAAAATAATCAAAAATACATTTATAGTGATATTAATGAATGTATAATTATTTATTAGTATAAAACAATAATTGTTTACAGATATAATAAAACCAAATGCTTGTTTGAATTGAATTCGTTTAATTTTATTTATGAAAAGTATAGGTTGTGGCCAAACCTCCTGATGTGCTCTACACTAGCGCCATCTATCCATGAAATAAAGTACTATAATGATATTCTATTCGAATGACTCTACGAACAATCATTTTGATAATAAAATATACTTATTATAAACTAGCTGTTGCCCGCGGCTTCGCTCCCGTTAAGAAGTATTATTATTAATTAAGTATAGTTTTTGCGGCTTTATTTTTGTTTAGCGTGTGTAAAAACGTCTTCATCACAATAACTCCAATCTTTAATTTCAGTTCAATCAGTCGAAAATCTAATAAGATTTATACAAACTTTCATCCCCTATTTTATCCCCTTAGGGGTGGAATTTTTCAAAATCCTTTCTTAGCGGATGCCTACGTCATAATATCTACCTGCATGCCAAATTTCAGCCCGATCCGTCCAGTGGTTTGGTGGCAGTGATAGATCACTATGTCAGTCAGTCACCTTTGAGTTATATATATAGAAAAAAATTGACACTAATATACGCAAATATATGTAATTGACAAATCAAATGGTTACTTCGTTCCATAACACAGGACAGGTCAGGACCTGGTCTAGTGTAGGGTCTACTAGCAAAGCAGTTCTCTGATCATCTTTTATACCTTTAAACTTTCTTTTCAGGACAATTGAAATATGGACCTTATTTTTAGTAACAAATATCGGGTACATAGCAGCTGATACAGGTACATACTATTGTTATTATTATGGATTTTATTTTCATAATAATATTAATCTATATGGTAATTAATTGACAGAAAACTCAACGTCAATATCACCTACGGGACCCTGTTCTCCGTTGAGGCCAGGAGATGTGGATTTCCAGACTTTTGATTTGATAGCTGTGTACCGCCTGGACGATCCTAGAACGTCAGGTGTATCTATGGTCCAAGGGTCGAGTGATCTTCAGAGAGCTTACAGGATTTACGAAGATGCCAAGTTAACTTTGCCTCTAAAGTACGTTAAACTACAGTGGGCTTATCACGAATTTAGTCTGGCTTTAGAATCGAGCTGTCACAAGTAAAACGGATCCGTTAGTAATCGGGATCATGAATTTTTACTAACGACTAACGAGCACCAGCAATCTATTAAATGAACGAAAGATCGAGACGTTCGAAAATTAACAAAAAGTATCTAAAATATTGTAGTTCCAAATCCGCACGCGGTGGCGCTGCTCAAATTTCCATACAAATCGCTCTCGGTTCGAAAGTCAGACTAAAATTCGTGATAAGCCCACAGGAATAAATTTTTAAGAACGTACGGAATGTACTAATACTAACATTATCTACATCACCTTCTTTCTTTGTTTTAACACACATTGCTCGACCATTGATCTTTTCTGTAGTAGTATTGTGCAAGTAGGAAGGAATCTACCTAGATTGCTATTAGACGGATACACCTAACTGGGTTCCTGAACTGAAGCACATGAATTAACACTGTTTCATTTTCATTTTTCATTGGCGAAAATTTTAATTGGCTTTTTTTTATTTCCATCTCTGTATTTTTTATTTTCCAAATAAATAAAATTATATTGTACAGGCTATGCTATGCTATGCTTCTCGTCATATGCCTTTCCAAAATCTCGTAGATTCTGACTATGTGCAAGTCAGAAGGGCTTATATGAGATAAAAAAAAATTATTTTAAAATATAAAAATTTTCAAACAATAAACTTTTGAAAAGAGCATCAATTTAATCTAGAGCATTTGATCAATGTAATCAATGAGGGGAAACGTCTGATATCACAGAAGAAATGTCTGGAACCAACAGTCATTATACTTGAGTAGACCTAGCTACTTCCGGGTCATTTCTTCACCCTTGGTATCACACCAAGAACTCCGCTATTGTATATAATTTTTTACCATGTCTACCAGGAAAGTATTCCCCAAAGGTCTGCCAGATCAGTTTAGTGTGATTGGCACATTCAACGACAGAGGCCAAAGAAGACCGTGGAGCTTAATCAGAGCCAAGTCTTCTGCTTTAGATTTTGCATTAACCCTCTTACCAAGAACAAAACACATTGTTGTAACAGCTGGTGATTCCAGAACAACATTTTATTCTGAAGAGGTAAGTTAAAAACTTCCCAAATAATGTTAAATAATTAAAAACAATCTCAATAACTACTTCCATTACACACGACTGTCGTTCTTTTGTTTTTCTCAAAATTCAAGATGGCCGCCGTGTTTGGCAAATAACAATCAAATTCACTACTTTTAATTATACAAAATATGGAAGTATATTTATTGTGATATTAATTTATTTATTAATATAAAACATAATCATTTTGATAAATAATATATAAGTATTATAGGTTTTATACTTTAATATTATTTTTCAGTTATTCTCAGGAGGCTGGCACAAAGTACATGCGGCCATCACGAACGATAGTATACATCTAGCTGTAGATTGTACAGAGGTATGAATAAATTTTGTATGCAAAAAGTTGCGTTTCCATGCCCAATCCTGATTGGTTGATTATGTTGTAGATCTTTGAGCAACCAATAGACGGTCACGATTTCAGTAACGCAACCACTGTTTCTATTGTCACCTCTGAGGATGGTAAACCGGCTGCGGTAAGCTAAAATAATACTAATTTGATAGAAGTAAGTGCTTTATTCTTTACTAGCTTTTACCCGCGGCTTCGCTCGCATTTAAGTCATTAAATAAGTATCAGTAAGATCTTGAATAATAAAGTGGCATCTAACCACAAAAATGATACCTAACCTCAAAAATTCAAATAGTTTTATACTGCATAGATAAAAATGTCAGACGAAAATAAAAATAAATATGGAATAGTTCTGAAACTATAGTCAGTTGGAAACTATAGTAATAAATATATTTTTTTTAAACTAAAAGGATATGTTACTTCTAGTACCTCCAAAAATATGTGTACAAAGTTTCATGATGATCGGTTAAGTAGTTGTTGAGTGAAAACGTAACAAACAAACTCACATTTACATTTATAATATTAGTAGGGATTTAACATAGACTACTCGCTCACGACATACAAACTAACAATAGACAACTGACATTTTATTTTTTAATATGGCCCTAGTCTTAAGCCGCGTCTCCTGCGCGTGTTTCTTCGAAACATTACACAAAAACATACACATTTTTGTATTCGTACACAATGTTTCTATGTTTTTGTGTAATGTTTCGAGAAAACACGCGCAGGAGACTCGGCTTTACATGCACACAGCAGTAAGTAGAAAATAGATATTACCAGATGATAAAATATGAAATAAAACAACAATATTCAACAAAATCATATCTTATATCGCTGAAATCGAACTAAGTGAAATGATCACAGATGTTTAGCTTGAAATCTATTTAAGAAAATATCATTTCCAGATCGACTTACAATGGCTATCACTGAGCTGCAATTTATATAATTTAACTGACGAAAGTTGTGAAGAATTGGTATGTAAATATATTTTATTTATTTCGGCTTGGCTTTAGTTGAGGACCCCAAAACTGTACGAATAACGAAAAGGTTGGGTTAGAGTTAGCTCTGTATTAGTACGACGGCCGTCATAGCCCGTTATAACTTGTCTTTTTTATTTAAAATTGGCACAATTCAGAAAAAAAATTTTACATTTAGTAATTTCTGGGGTCCTCAACTAAAGCGTTACCATTGCTTCTTTTATTATACTTTCAAATATAAGTATTATACACGTACATACGTTTCTTTATTTTAGCTAAGCTTCAATTGACATTGACATTTCATAACAGTGTTGCCAATAACAAAAATTGTATATTAATTTTTTTAATAATAAAAACGTTTAAATTGTTATTTTCTCTCTTAAAAGGACCAAGCTGAATCACTTTTGGAAGAGGATGATGAATTTAATGTAAGTTTTTGTTTATATTTTTACACAAACCGATCTTGACTTCATAGTTTCAACATATCATCAAACATGTGACAAACAATGATTTTAAGGATCTTGACATATTTAATTGTTCCCTTGCTTCAATTAAAATCACAAAATTTGAATTAAATAATTGTAATTCTATAATTTCATTTTGACATTTGTATATCTATATTTTTTATTTGATTTGTAGTTTTGTAATGTTAGTGCATGCAGTGTTCATTGTGCACTGTGCATAGGGCCTACAATTGGATTGTTATAATTCTTAGTGTGATGTTAATTCCTAGTCTAGTCGTGGACCCAATAAATAAATAAACTGTTCTGCAACATTCAAAAAACCGCTTATATATTGTTATTTGTTTTCTTCAGTTTTTATATTTTATATATTTCTATCGCTATTTGGTTTCTTCATCATCTTCATTCTATTTCAGTAACCGGGGTGCCCAGTAGGACAGGTTTCCGAACCTAGTACAGGGGCCCTTGCTATTTTTATGTACAAAAAGTTCTATCAATAAACTATTTTATTTATTATTTCTTTCAGGAATCTGACGCATCACCTTCAGCTGGAAGAGATGCTTTTTTAGCAATCTGCAACACGACTTGTCCGCCAGTAAGTCGTTATTACACTGAAGATTGTATTCAGAAATAACACTTGAGCTGAGTTTCATCTGTGATCATCTGATCATTACTTAAATGCATTTTATGCAGTAATAAATAATAAATCTTTAAACACGACAACCATTAGACAGTAACCAAAATAAAATAGTAATATGTTGCATATACTTATATATCAAATATCCAGTTTAAATATTAATTTGCATTTTTTTCTTTCTATTAAGTAACGATTTCTTATAAATGCGTGTAACAGAACGTAATGACAGCTAGGTGACAGTAGACAGTTGCAATGGATTATTATCATTGGTCAACAATTTTTCATGCATGTGATTGGTCTCTTTTATTTCGTACGGCTAAGTGTCATTTCGGCGTAATTTCTGAATACGAGGCTGAAAATTCTTTTTTCAGGGTCCAGTTGGTGAAACAGGACCGCCAGGTATTCCTGGCCCAAGAGGGTATACTGGATTGCCAGTGAGTTATTATTATTATTATTATTATTATTGTAAACAGTTTTCAATCTCTTATTACTAAAAGATCAAAATAACTTAAATGTTGTAATATATATACAAGGGCGTAATAACAAGGCTTCCAGATAATTGAAGAAAACAACAATCGTAAAACGCAATTCAAAATACCATTAATAAATGCAGAATTAAGATTTTATGAAATTATAACAAAATTGAAAATGTTTGGTTTTTTTCGAGAGTTAAGAATTCTTAAGAGAGTTAAGAAGCTAGGTAATTCTGTTATTGGCTTTTGTACGTAATTTCTTAAAGGATTCAACTTAGCTTTGACTTTAAAGGGCATACGAGGGGAGCAAGGACCACAAGGGCTATTAGGACCACCAGGTCTGAAAGGGGAAAAAGGAGAACCTGGTCCAATGGTACGTAATCATAATCACGTTTTTCTTCGACTTATACAGCAGCAGGCTTGTTTATGTAATTTTTTTGGTTGCCTTTCAGACTCTGATACAAGGTAATGGTGGAGTTCCAGGCACACCAGGTGTTTCTGGTTCCAAAGGTGATAAAGGTGACATTGGGTTAAAAGGTACTTTTAATAAAAAAACTTCGTTCTTAAATTCGCCTGCATTTTTATTGACCTTTTATTGTTATTTACAGGTGAACCTGGATCTCCAGGTCTGGTTGGTTTGTCTGGATTTCCAGGGAAAGACGGGGAAAAGGTATTGAATCATAATTTATGAAAAACAATAATTAGATATCTTAATTGTTTTCTTTCTTAGGGTGCTATTGGTTTACCTGGACCTCCAGGTCAAGACGGACTTCCAGGTTCTCCCGGATTACCTGGCACAACTGCTGCTTTCGACGCATCAATATTGACAGGTTATAAATATATATTGACTTGTGTAATGAAATAAACCTCATTAATTGATTCCAATTTTAACAGGATTGAAAGGCGAAAGAGGTGCTCCTGGGAAACACGGCCGTGATGGTGAACCAGGAGAAAGAGGGCCTCCTGGTATAAATGGACAAATGGTATGATATGCTGTTACATATAGCATATTCGGCACATGGACGAATAAACATGATCACATTTTAAGGGAGCACCTGGAGATCCTGGTCCAATGGGTCCTCCAGGATTACCAGGAACAAGAGGAAGTACAGGTCCTACTGGAGAGAGAGGACAGGAAGGACCACCGGTATGTATTTTACTAACTAAGAGCTGAAGAGCATTTAAACTAGTTGAAGTGGGCTTTCGTCTCTTTCATTTACCATTTAAAAGAAAGAGATGAACTAAAATCATATTATATAACGTAATCAATCCAAAGACGTAAAAGTAAGATATCATCATATTTGTGTTTATTTTTTAGGGCCCAGAAGGCAAACCTGGTATACAAGGCCCTCCAGGAATACCTGGAGAGATTCGATCTTTAATCAGCACTGCAATACCTGGCCCTGCTGGTCCTAAAGGTGACAAAGGAGATGTAAGTCATAAAACAAAAATTGGATAATTCTCCGAAACCCTAAAAATTGTTGTTATGCCAACGGTTTGTTTTAGGTAGGAGGCATTGGTGTTCCAGGTATACCCGGAGTACGCGGCATGGATGGACTTCCAGGGCCGACAGGACCAAGAGGTCTTCCAGGACTGCCAGCCGCACCAATTACTACATATTCTTTGGTATTGACATATTATTGTATTTAATAATTTAATTAATTAGGCGCTAATAATTATTTTTGACTCTAGAAGCAGTCTTTAACGGAACGGGAAGTGAGAAGTATATGTGAAGATCTGATAAAAGGTACATAATTAAGATCAAAATTGGGGCAGGGTAATATTAATTTATTAAGCCTCCCAACAAAATTACAATATACTCGTATTATAAAAAGGACGAGGTACTACGACTCAAGATAATTAAAGACATGAGCGTAGCCAAGGTGGGGCAGGGTGGGGCACTTGCCCCACCCTGGCTCTGACCAGTAAGGTACATAATCAAACCCAAAAAACTTAATTATCTAGGTACTAACTACAATGCTTAATATCCGTAAGAATGTCCACACTCGACAGTCGTCAGTCGACACTATAATAATATTAAGTACTAGATTTATTTTGTTACATAGATCGTCATTCACAGCTTCATGTTCATTCTAAATCTCTGTAAACTTTTCAGATCGTTTGAAGGAATTGGCATCCCTTATGGTAGGTCTTCCAGGACCTCCTGGACAAGGAAAACGTGGTCTGCCAGGACGTCCAGGAGCTATCGGTTTACAAGGTATATTTTCTTATTTTAAAAAAAAATCAAATTTAGAAGTTATGAAGATATAAAATCGTCTTCCAGGTATACCAGGAGAACCTGGTCCATCAGGCCTGCGTGGTTATCCAGGGGAAACTGGAGAGCCAGGGAGACCGGGCCCACCTGGAGCGCGTGGTGAAAGAGGGTTAAAAGGGGAAAGGGGTCCACAAGGTGTTGGTTTAGAAGGTCGGGAAGGTCCGAGAGGATTACCAGGTCTGTTATTGACGAACGATTTTTTAAAATAATTCAAAATAAGATAACGTATGTTTTCATTTTTCCTTCCTAAACTCCACTAGAAAGTTTTAGTTATAATTTTATTACGTAACTGTTTTTGACTTGTCTTGACTGAATTTTAACTTGATTTTACTTTGACAAATAAAACCATTTTTTTATTAGTTTTCTTTCCATTTTAGGTCCAATTGGTCCTCCAGGTTCTGAAGGTAGATCGGGGGAACGTGGTAATCCAGGTCGCGAAGGTAACATGCCTTAGTATAAGTTTTTTATTAGATTACATTGTACCTACCTGTGTCGTGTTTAGAAATAAGGTGGTAATAATCTGTAATAGAAGCTTTATAATTATTAATTTTAACCCATAATTGGACTTAAATAGGTTTATTAGAGAGAGAGAGAGAGAGAGAGAGAGAGAGAGAGAGAGAGAGAGAGAGAGAGCGGTCATTTGACTGTTACTCTGAAATTTCTTGATTTGTTTCAACTTTTTAACTTGCTACTTTAAGATGTTTGTTTAAAAATAATTTTCTCAATTTGAGAAATATCATTGTGTAGTCATTCGACCCATTTTAGTGTCAAGAAATATAAATATATAAGGCCGTATTTTCTTATATGTAATTGGATAAACTATTTTCTAGGTTCAATGGGTCCAAGAGGATCTCCAGGGCCTCGTGGGACATGCGATTGTGGTCCATCATATCTCATCTACCCTCAGGGAAATAATAAAGGACCTTGAGGTTACATCTCCAACTATTGTATAAAAATATAATTATATTGCAATTATTATATATTTTATAACTATCATTCGTTTTTCTTTAACTCTTAACCTATAAATATATGTTTTTAATTTGTTTTACTTTTAAATACATAATTATTCTATACAAACTTATTATTTTTGTACAATAAAGAATTTTATTATTTACTAGCTTTTACCCCCAGCTTCGCTCGCATTTAAGCTATTAAATAAGTATTAGAGATCGTACTAACTATAGTCAATTGGAAACTATAGTAAAGAATTAATAAAAAGTATCCTATGTTACTTCTAGTACCTCCAAAAATATATGTACAAAGTTTCATGACGATTGGCTAAGTAGTTGTTGCGTGAAAACGTAACAAACAAACTCACTTCACATTTATAATATTAGTAGGGATGACTGCCATCTAGTGTAAATTATCCGAACCACGACATTTCTACGCTACATCAACAAAACACCAATATCGGTAGATTTTTCTTTTATTTATTAACTTTTAGTGATTGGGCTCCAATAGAGCGCTTTTACTCGTCAATACAAATATAAATGAAATAATAATTATCAATTTGATTCAGCTGCTGTATACTGGCATTGTCCACTTACATACTAATGTCATAATAATATATAATAAATCTACTATGATGTAGAAGACTAGCTGCTGTATAGGGGCATTGTCATCCTAGTGTATACCTAAGGGTAAACGGGTAGAAATAAGCACTACAGTCTAAAATAATAACCAATAATTCTTTTCACCTTATAATTCAAAAGTATTATGTATAAAAATAATTCCTTCCCGGAAACATATAACAATACGAATCACACGATCACCTCCACTTCTCTCACGGTTTCTATCTCACTTTTGCAAAAGAAACACTGATTTGTGTTCAACAAATGTTGCATTATACATGATCTGAAAACGAGCAAAGCAATATTAATAAAATCTAATTTAAGATCAACTACTTCGCCGACAACTTTGCAATATTAATAAAATCTAATTTAAGATTAACTAGTTCGCCGACAACTTTGCAATATTAATAAAATCTAATTTAAGATTAACTAGTTCGCCGACAACTTTGCAATATTAATAAAATCTAATTTAAGATTAACTAGTTCCCCGACAACTTTGCAATATTTAATCTGGCAATCATTTTGTGTCATATCGCGTAGCAAATTTCTGGGGTCGCGAGAGATTTTAATGTCAAATATTTAAATACACAATTAACATCTAGATGTATATTTGTGCAGAGTCACACACACATCTGCACACAAACAAAGGTTGGAACACCCTTTTATTTATGTTATTGCAAAAAAATGCAATTTTGATGAAAAATATTGCATATAATTTTTGTAACTATAAAGCCGAGTCTCCTGCGCGTGTTTTCTCGAAACATTAGACAAAAACATCGAAACATTGGGTCGTGGCCATACACATTTTTATATTCGTACACAATGTTTCAATGTTTTTGTGTAATGTTTCGAAGAAACACGCGCAGGAGACGCGGCTTAATAAATACAATTTTACGACTCTTTGTGCAATTTTTAATTTTAGATTTTTGCATGTTTCTAAGCGAATTCTAAAACTATATATTTTCATATGTATAAGTATGCATACTGTTACCTAATAAATAAGTCATCAAAAAATATTTATGTATATAGTTTTTTTCTCTGAGATCATTCAAACAAAAATATATTATTTCTTAACTACCTATCTTGTCTAATATTTTCTTCGATGAATCAACAATACACTAATAAAAACATATATTATATTATATTTTATAGATACTATAATGAAAAAGCAGGCACTAAAAAATGGGACGTCCCACCAACAGCGGGGCATCTGACAACACTACTCTACACTCAAGCAAAGAGTTCAAATACAGTAATACCCCGCTTTACGCGACTCACTATAACGCGAAATTCAAATTTTGCGCTCAATTGCCCCGCATTATGCGAAAGAGTGCGTATAAACATAATGTAGTCATCAACTTCTCTAAAGTCGCGGGAATTTCAGTTAACGCGATTTTTTCCGGAACGTATCCCTCGCGTAAAGCGGGGCATTGCTGTACAGTTCCAACTACACTTGGGCGTTATTTTTTAATACGAGCTTAAGTATTGTCATCAAAAATGCACATACTTGCAAGACTGATGTCCGCAAGGAACGAATCTGGTATCAGCTGGTCTCGCATAACAAATGGTACATAACAATTCAGACTGAGCGCTGGAACCAGGTGATTTGGTGTCTTTCTCAAACCGAAGACGTTCTATTACCACTTCTAATGCTTGTAGCTCTTCAGGTGACACGTCTTCTGGATCTGGTTTTTAAATACACAATTTTCAAATGGATACAGATTGGACTTTGGACTGGAAGAAATAATTATTAGAAAGGGATAACTATATTATTATAGTGTCATGTGTGAAAGGGATGCAGATATCTCTTTTACCGTTCACGACACTCTTTATATCGCTTATATACCTACAAAACTGTATCCATTTGAAAATCGTCGTCTGTAAGGACAACATATAAATTTACAAACACACTCAGACCAAAAAATAATTATTACTTATGTATCAAACAAAAGTAATTTACTGGTGGGTCCCATACTAGGCCTGTCCTGTCTTGTGAAAGCGAGTTTTCATTCATTTTTGAAAAAAAAAATCATATATCATAGTTAGAAGTTATAAATTATATATAAATATTTTGATTGAAAATTGAACCTACGTGACAAAAGCCTTAGTTAAATAATTCTTCTTCTTCTTTCATTAATGGCTTCAGATGTCTATTAAAGACAATTCTGCCAACAGGACTCTAATAAGAAATTACCTCTAATTGGACTGTTGTCCAAATACTTGTCTTTATCGGATATCTGGGGTCATTTAAATAATGCAGAAGAAGAAATTATACAATTTTAATCCACACATAAACCCACAATGTTATTTAAAGGAATCACATATAAAACACATAATTAGTGTGAATATAACCCAAGTCTGACCCAAATGACCGCCAGTAATACTAACAATCGTAGAAAGAGAATATTTTCTTCTTTCCTTTTCCCAGCATAAACTCGAGTCCGTTCGCTTGAAACAGCGGCTCAGACACCAATGCCTTCGTCACTTTTGCTAGATGCTGTGACAGTCAAGTCAAACTTACATAAATGCTTACGATTTAGGCTAATAAATACATACTAGAGATGTGCCGATTAGTTGGTTGTAAATAGGCCGTTTATAGTATATATCTACTGCAGCCATTCTCAAAGTGTGTTCCGCGGAACCCTAGGGCTAAAATACTGCAAAAAATACCTACCAAAGGGAGATTATAAGGTTACATCTAAATATTCCAACTAAATATTACATTGCAATATGATTATTCATATTATTATATATTATATAATAATATATTCATATTATATAATTTAAGAATCGCTGATCTACTGTATACTAGTATATTATATATTTATATTGTATTGTGTATATATATTTTACAGAAACTTATAATATTGCTGATTTAAATAGATTAAAAATATAATTATCACAATGCATTGTGGCAATCAAAAGATTAGAAGAAACAAGAAAGATGACACTGACAGACTAAACGTCAATTCCTCAAATATATATATATTTCAGTTTAATATCGCAATAATTTTTTAAATTAATTTGAGTTATAAACTAAAGTAGCTTTCAGTTTATTAATTAATTGCAACCTAATTTTTTATAAACAAATAAACCTCAACAACTTCAACTGGGAATTGATCCCAGCCATTTAGCCTACTTACATCGGGACACAGCTTGGGCTCCAATATGCCAACGAGACAGCCAGCCACAGGAGCCAAAGCCACGTAGTAGTGCACTCTGTCCATTTCAGGTAACCCACGGGCGACTAAACGAGCGAACGCTGCTCCTCCACCCGACCTCACACATACGCGAGATAACACAGCCATGAGGATCTGAAAATATATTTACAACTAGCTGTTGCCAGCGACTTCGTTCGCGTAGTACTTCATTTGTTTATTTGTAAAGCCTACCTACAAAATTACCCCGCTTTACGCGACCCCGTTATGCGCGGTTTCACTATTCAAATTTCGCACTCAATTGCTCCGCATTACGCGAAAGAGTGCGTATAAACATAATGTAGTCATCAACTTCTCTATGGTCGCGGGAATTTCAGTTAACGCAATTTTTTCCGGAACGTATCCCTCGCGTAAAGCGGGGCATTACTGTATTATAAAAAGGACTACTATTATATAAACTAAATGAAATTTTAAGTATAGGGTAGGACGGCATGCTCAAAGTGATAAAGGGATAGATACTACACTTCTAATAAAATTACAAAAATACATAAAAATAAAAAACAAGAACCAAATAGATGTAAAGAAGAGGGGAGAAAAAAAATGAAGGTATAAAGTACAATGAAGTTTAATGATGTTTCATATTTCAACGACGCCTGCCTTTTATGGCAATTTTTGGCATTTTGAGTTAGTAAGGATCCTTATTTTTTTCCTATAATTTATATAGCCTATATTGATCAGTGATAATGTAGCATTAATGGTGAAAGAATTTTCGAAATCGGTCCAGTAGTTTTTGAGCCAAATCTTTATAATATTTATTTAGAATAATGGGGAGAGGCAACTAATCCCTATGATCTATAGAAATGACTTTTATCCATTTAATTAAAAAAAAAACACAAATAAATTTAATATATATACCGGGTGACTAAATCCAACATTTAGAGCCGAGAATGGTGTTACATATTATGACTAATGAGTACAATCATATGGCATGTAGTTAATGAATGAATTTTCGGCTCCAAACGTTCGTCTGAATCACCCGGTATAATAAAAAAAGAACTCCGAACTAGTTTAACTGCGATCTAGTTAATATCGAAAGTAATTCTGACTAAAAACAATAACCAGACCAATCAGAGCTGTCTTCAAGTTAGTATTTACCTGACAAGTTCTCCCTAAGAGCAGCTCATTTTGGTTTTCACTGGCTTCAGGCTTAGTTAACAAATAGGGCGTGAGATTCAGCGTCATTTCCAGAGCTCTGCACAGTCCATGGTAAAGATCAAAGCATGTGGCACATAGCTTGACCTGACGCGCTTCTAATTGAGTGTCCTTGACTACTCTATCCATCTGGAAGAAATCTTGTTAAAATAAATGAAATGAAATGAAAATCGTTTATTAGCATAGGCACTAAAGGTGTGCACTTGCTCATCGTCAGACTCTACCGTGACTTCGGAAAGGCGTATGACGAGAAGAATACCACAAGAAACTCGTCAATCATAGCCTGCACATAAAATAATTAACAAAAAAAAAACTGAATTTTAACTCAGAAAAAAAAGTAATTAACAATTCATAAATCAGATTGTATAGTAGTTATAATAATAAATGTTACATTAATAACATTAAAATCAGTCAAAAAAATATCTAGCAAGCCAACAGTAAGCCAACAGTAAGCCAAGCCCAAACCTCCTGCATCATAGTTATAAATTCGGAGAAAGCCCAGTTCAGTTGACTTAGCAACGAATTGAGATACACTCCAGACTCCTTCGGGTGCTTCGTTATATACTCTTTGATTCTGCTCTGCATCACTTCAGATGGGCATGGACCTTAGGATATAGTTACAATGTAACAACAACAAATTACGCTTGTAATAGTTAAATTTGGTAAACTAAGGTGACAATAAAACGTACAGAAATTCGTGAATAATCCTTAATTATCTGAAGGAATAGTGTTTACGGCGATATTAAAAAACCAAATGCTCGGTTCATATTTGTCTTTATTTTGTTTCGTCTCTTATGCTATGGTCCCTGCCAAACGCCGTGATGTTCTTAAACAACAGTGGCGACATCTATCCGTGAAATAAATAACTATAATATTCGGACAGATGGCGCCACTGGACATAATAATAATAATAATTAAACAAATAGTTATATTATAAATTGGGACTTTCATCTGCCTAAATATATCAGAAGGAATAGTTAAAATCATTTTCACACGCACAATTCATGAAATCTTAATTAAATTGTTATAGAATATAAATTCCACAGTCCAATTTTATAATCTAAAAATTTATTCTGTCAGAGTCAGATTTCTTGGGTTTTTTTTTTCAGTTCTTTTTATTGTCACAATGCATTGTCATATATTTTTAATCCATTTTAATCCGCAATGTTATTACACATAAGTTTCTCTAAAGCTGATTATCCTGTTAAACTGTTAACTTAAAATATAAGAAAAAGGTAAAGATCTAACCAAAACATTGACTCATGAGGCCCGCATCAACTTTTGCTCCCAAATTATTAACAGTCGGTTCTCTGTCACCATATCTGATAAAAAAATATTAAATGTTACATTGTTCCTTCTCAGTTCTCAAATCACATTTATAATAGACTATCCATTGCCCCCGACTTCGTTCGCGTAATAATGAAGAGTTATTGTGACATAACTATAATAGTTAGACATATGCTATCGCGATATTTTTCGTAGATATTGATATGTTCTTTAATATTGTAGAACATTTTTTTTGTTCTATCATCAATAGTTTTCGCAGCGCATGCGATGTAACATATTTTATGGCGATTTTTGGCAACCTTGTGTTACATTATTGTAGTTTTAGTAAGGATGTAATTTATATAGCCTATATGGATCAGTGATAATGTAGCATTCAAATGGTGAAAGAATTTTTGAAATAGGTCCAGTAGTTTTTGACCCAATTCGTTACAAACATACAAAAGTACAAATCTTTCCTCTTTATAATATTAGTATAGATTAGCTGTTCTCAAACTTTTTTGGCGAAGGAAAACGTCTTAATATAATTATAAAAAACTGATTTATATGTATTTATGAATAATCATTTTGCAATGTAATATTACGTAATATTTAGTTGGAATATTTAGATGTAACCTTATAATTTCCCTTTGGTGGGTATTTCTTGCAGTATTTTAGACCTAGGGTTCCGCGGAACACATTTTGAGAATGGCTGGTATCTATACTGGAGCAGAATATGATAGAAGGCATACTCAAGACTGGAGCTTGGCTTTTGTTACCTGGCAGCAAGATGAGGCCATTGTCGATGATGGAATCCAAACCCAGCACCATGCCAGAATCGCACTAATACCCAGTTAGATTGTGCCCAAGCGCGGTTTTGGTAAGGCTTCAATAGCTGCTCGATCATGCACATCTGCCTGGAAATTAAAAAGCATTTATTGCAATCCCGACATCTGTGTATTTGCTTTGAATCTCTCTTCATGAGGATTATATATGATTTGAATTTAAATTCCAGCAGAAACGATTGTTGTCTGACAATATCAAAATTATTAATAGATCTACAGAAATTTGGGAAAGGCCTCGCTAATCACAGCCTCTACAATGAAATGAAATTAGTTTATTAGCATAGACACTAAACGCGTGCGCTTGCTCATCATTAGACTCTACCGTGATACCACAAGAAACTCGTCAAACGTCAAAAACATATACAAATGACCACATACTGTTTTGGAGACACACGTTCAATAGCTCTCATTGTAGCAGTTTGTGTTGCAAACGACGCTAAAGTTTGCACCAACGACTCCCTCGTGCTGGCCAACACGATTCTCTGATCAGCGAATTCGGCGCACAAAAAGGAAGCACAAGACACTACCAATTCATCCCATTCTGTTAGGATAAAATTTCAGGAATTAATTGGGTAAAAATGTTGAAAAAGAAATAATTGAAAGTAGCTAATAGTTACAAGGTTCTAGGCATGAGGTTTTGGGATTACACAAAACTGTTATTGGACCTTGTACACGTTAAACAACATATGGGCAATTATGATACCAAAATTAATTTGTCATCATGATCCTATTTCTAATAATATTAATAGGATTACTAGCCTCACAATACCTGTAATCCAGTGATTCTCAACCTTTTTTTTCTTGCGACACACTTTTAACGATTTCAAAATTTTGGCAGCACAAAAAAAAAGATAAGTTTATATTTTTTTAAATCATACACTTCAAGAATTTCATGGCACATAAAAGTTGAGAATCACTGTTGTAATCTATCACTAAACAGTTGTCAAGAGTTCTTATACCATTAACAAAAATGAGCTTACAACCCACTGAGGTAGCAACCCGGCCTACAATTCACCAATCAGAGCACATGAATAAGACACTCGGATACAGTTAGCTATACATTACCTGGTATTTGATGAACAAGGACAGTAGGATGCATATAAAGCCGTAATGTATTGCATAGCTCCAATAATGCATCCACGTGATATTCTGGCACGAAGGCGAATAGAGAAGCTGCGTATCTTTCATCTGTATGAATGTATTTATTAGTAAACAAATGGCGTTCACAGTACCACGGGCGTATCATAGCTCTGACCTGGGGGGCTACTCAGGCATATCCGAAGTTTCATAATACAGCAGTCACCTCTGTAGCTTAGGTAAATTTTGACATATAAGCCCGTAGGAATTCCTGTCAAATATCCGTAAAATAAGCATTGTGTGGACTACGTCGTGACGTTGCTGTCAAATTCGTAATTTCGTGAGTGTTACGTATTTTCGTCTGAAGTACGCCTGAGTAGCCCCCCTGTAAGGTACCTAATCAAACCTTAATTATCTGCTTTGGATAATTAGAATATTACATACAGATACAGGATGCTATAGAGTGTGTGTGTACCCTTTTTGTATTGTATTAACCGGGGTAAGACAGCGAGTATAGTTTGTTAGTTACATATTATTTTAGACAGCTGCCCCACCCTGAGCCCATGACTAGTGAAGCTCATGATAAATACTATAATATGTAGAAAGTCAATACATACTTCCTCCTTGTGGCATTTCACTCTGCGATCCGCTCGCTGCTGTGGTAACGGAGACTGGAGTCGTTGGGCTGGAAAATAATCAAATATAATTTCACAAAGGGTACTTTAGTCCCTCAGAAAAAAAAAGTTTATTAATAGAGAATTTTAGTACATAAAAATAGCAAGGGCCCTGTACTAGGTTCGGAAACCTGTCCTACTGGGTACCCCGGTTACTGAAATAGAATGAAGATGGTGAAGAAACAAAATAGCAACAACAATAACAAAATAGAAATAAATAATATATATATATATATATATACATACGCACATACACACACACATATCACAATTCAAATTCACTCCAAAAATTCCCTATAAACTGCTCAGTCTGATTGTAGGACCATCTAGAAAAACTTAGGATTTAATCCTGATTGAAAATGAAATCACAAGATTCAAGATGTCATTAATAATAATAATAATAAATACTTTATTGCTTTAAAACATAATAATAACAATACAACAACAATAGGAAGCAGATTTAGAGCAATTGGCGATCTAATCACTAAAAGTATTTTCTTCCAGATAACCAATTGTCATGGAAGAAGCAGTGTTAGTATTAGGCAATGCAAATTAGATAAATATAAGTACACTAAATATATAATAAATATGCACATATATACAAATATTATTCAGAAGGAGAGAGATATATTGATTTAAGTTTAATATGAAGTTTTCACTTCACACGTCTCCATTGCACAACCTTTGATCAGAGCTAGAAGTGTACTCCAATTCCAGAGACGCATAACTACTGTTCCCAAGCATCGAGCTTTTGTCCTGAAGTATCTCTTTACTCGATACCTGAAAAAAAAAACACTGTGTTCTAATACAAACTTAAACCTTTATCAAATATCAGAATAGCAATATTTTTGGGGTGGTAACCATACGACTCCGTGACGTAGTGGTTAAAATACCTCGCCAGAGTTTGATTTGACATTTATTTATCCCTACTAATATTATAAATGTGAATGTGAGTTTGTTTGATCATGATGAAACTAATGAACTATATAGAAAATTAATTAATTTACCAAAACTTCTGCAGCGTAAACACTGTCCGAAGCCAACCTCATGGAGTGTAATACACCTGCGAACTGCTTGGTTAAGTTCTGCTGCCGTCTCTTCGTCCAAATAGCGCCAGTGACCCATGCCATTTGTAACGAACTCGTTTCTAATTTCTCCTGTTAATTATATAACTATTTGAGTGAAGTGTAGAATAACATCCTTTCAAATTAGTGGCGTAGCGTGCCTTGTAGGGGCCCTATATCAAAATTATGTGGTGGAGAAGAGCGGGGGAAGGGGCGGGCTTTATGGGGGGGGGAGGGGGGAAGAAGGCTTAAAGATTAAATTAAAATCCTCATATCTAATTTCTCCTAGAAATTTTCAATTCAAATTAAATATACGTTTTACATACCATATATACACTTTTCGATCTCTCTAATTCCACAAGAATCCTCTCGGTCAATTGACTCCTCTCCGATGGTTCGTTCTTTTGAGATTTTTGAGATGACGTCTCTGCAACGGACTTAATTTTCAATTCATGAAACATAGACCAGTCACACGTTCAAATTGAAATAATGAGAATAGCATTCACGTTAAACTGAGCGATATTAAAATATTATTTCGTAAGCGGTGATGTTCTTTTTAGATAAAGTTATTGTTATTGTATATATTATTATTTATTATTTTATGTAATGTATGTATTGTGTATATTTAGTTATTATTTTCTTCACATTGCACCAAATATCACCGCTCACACCAACAAAGGTTAGCTGGTAGATAATGCCGACGGCATTAAGCTCGCCTATGTGAAAAAAAAATTAAAATTATTTTGCTTATAACTCCCGCTGCATTAGGTCGATGAAGGAAAATAACCTCCACCAACATGCAATAACTTGTCTCGACGCGTTTCGCCATTTCACATGGATTAGGATACACCCATGCATAGAGGTATTTGTATTATTCTTGCTTATGCAGGTTCGATAAGGTAAGGAAATAAATAAATACCAGTATCATTAATCTCGTCCCTTATATTTCGTATTCGTTGTTCTATATCATGCAAGCAATCCGCCATGTCCATTTGGTTATCTCTTACTTCGCACAACTAAAAACCACGCAACAAAAGTTAACAGGAATTTTAGTCTGGCTTTCGAACCGAGTTCGCTTCAAGCGATTTGTATGGAAATTTGAGCAGCGCCACCGCGTACGGATTTGGAACTACAATATTTTAGATACTTTTTGTTAATTTTCGAACGTCTCGATCTTTCGTTCATTTGATAGATTGCTGGTGCTCGTTAGTCGTTAGTAAAAATTCATGATCCCGATTGCTAACGGATCCGTTTTACTTGTGACAGCTCGATTCGAAAGCCAGACTAAATTCGTGATAAGCCCACAGTTCACTGCTTCCAGCAAATCCCTACTAATATTATAAATGTGAATTTACTTAACCGATCATCATGATACACATATATTTGGAAGTACTAGAAGTAACATAGGATACTTTTTAGTTAAAAAAAAAATTTTTTTACTATAGTTTGGAATTTTTCTATTTTTATTTTTATTTTCGTCTGTCATTTTTATATATGCAGTATAGAACTATTTGAATTTTTGAGGTTAGGTTCAAACAACGGGATGAACACGTGTCTAATTCAGTATTTACCTTCTCATCATATTTAACAGCAGCTCCGTGGTACAGAGCCAACAGTCCGTCCACCAGACGTAAATAAGCAGTCTTAGTATCAATGCGACCCGAACCTGGCATTATTGAGGGTGATCCTTTGACTGAGAATATGGTCCCTTCTGGATTCCTGAGGGTATATATAATCTATATAAATTGAAACAATAGAATTCGATATTTGAATTGAAATGAAATGAAAATAGTTTATTAGCATAGGCACTAAAGGCGTGCGCTTGCTCATCATTAGACTCTACCGTGACTTCGGAAAGGCGTATGACGAGAAGAATACCACAAGAAACTCGTCAATCATAGCCTGTACATATTTATTTATATTTATATAAGTACAGTCACTTGCATGGTTTTACAGTTCATTCCAATACAGCATGCAAGGAGGAGTCAAATACAAAATAATAATAAAATGTCAAGTGTAAAAAGAAAAAATAATAATAATAGTAACCAATCAATGTCAACAGTAAAAAATAAATAAAATAATAATAATAATAAAAAACTGAATTTTAACTGAATAACAATTTATAAATCAGATTACACAGTGGTTACAATAAGTGTCAAATTAATAACATATATGTATATAAAATATATTACATTAAATTCAGTCAAAAAAAAAAGTGAGCCGTCACGGGACGCCTGGCATATGTGAAACATCGAGTTTATTCAAGTCATATGCGTAAAAGACAAGATTACAACAGGAACTAATTATTGCTTAATGAAACAATTAAATACTATGAATTTTTTTACAGAAAATGATGACTATTTATTTAAGAAACATTTATTTATATTAAATACAACAATTAAAAATTCTAAAACTTCTTAAATGATATAGATTTCAGAAATAACTCGATAAAATAAACTCGTCGCCACGGCAAGCGTCGCCACACTGTACACTCTACTATATATAGACTGTATATATACTTTAGTATAGCGTGGCGACCCCTCGCCACGGCAAGCGTCGCCACGCCAACGATCCGGTTTATACCCGCGCCAAAAGATGTTTCACATCAAAAATCCTTCTAGTAAGCTAACAGTAAGCCAAGCTCAAACACTAGTTAAACCACGCATTTCCATCGCTCATGTAATTGAGAACGAACCTTAAAGGAATAGGTGCCATCTGCGGCTGTAGAAACCTCGCCATCGACGATATCACTTGTGGAAGAGTCGCCGTTCTGGGTGATCCTGCTGCCATTACATCTGACAACATTAATAAATGGATACATCCTCACCATGAGCACAGATTGGTAGGTTATATGAAATGAAAATAGTCTATTAGCATAGGCACACGAGGGCTTATATCAGGGGTTCCCAAAGCGTCTGCCATGAGTCTATCCTCTATCATTATCCGAAACCACAAATATTCGCGAGTATCTTTTTTAACACTAGGTATACGGGTGCGTCAATTTGACGCATTTTGACTTTTATCAGAGAATTACCAAAAACGGTTTATATTTTTATTTTATCTCTTTGTATGACTTTTATTCATTGATCGAGGGAAATATAAATTGAAGTCTATTTTCTTTAAAAGTGTTGAATTACTGAACTTGTCTATGTGGTATACCTATCTCTACGATATGCGTGAAATTAACGCGTTTTAGTAGAAGTAGGTATATAGAAAACGTCCATAAACCTAGTGTTAAGAATGGTTTTGAGGATAAACTTGAAAATGCGCCGCAGGTTGAAAAAGATTGGGAACCCCTGGCTTATATATAGCCTCTCCTGCCCAGATAGGCATTGTATAATAACTTGTATAAACATTAAACTAATCTGTACCAGTGTCAAGACCTCCAGTCCTGTTATAAATGGGCTCAAAGCTTTGTATAAAAAGATTGTCTTCGCCCAAAACATTGACGAGATCTTGTCTGAAAAAGAACGATTTATTCACACTAAAAAATAAAACTTCTTCTTCTTCTTCCTTTGCGCTTAAACTAGTAGAGTTTTGGAGGCTAGCTTGATAACTCTTTCTTAGTGTATAGGAACCGCTTTTGATTAGCTATTGTGTTGATATAACAAGCTCTCTGAGGTACTATTAAAAATTACTAACCCGTAAAAATGACGTTTAAATATCTGCATCGTTGTAAAACAATTAATAAAAACATTTACATTCAGTGTTGCTAGCAACAACTCATTCTGTATTCCCTTGTTTAGGGATAATAAAATTAATTTTAAAATGTGAAGAACATAATAAATTAAGTTATCCTCCTATAACACGGTTCTCTTATAACGCGAATTCAATTCCCTCGTATTAACGTGTAACCCCGTATAACGCGAAAATTACGAATAACATAGTTTTCCCTTAATATTCGTTTTAAACCCCCTTATAATGAGAATAATTTGTACATAACGCGTTTTCCTATAACGCTGAACCAATCGACCGTGTTATAGGGGAGTTTACTGTAATAACACCATTTAAAAGGCTGGTATATTTTTATATCTTGTGTTGGAAACACAGCCAAACACACAAGTTTAGCCTAAATAAATAAAGTTATGTGACAGTTAGGATTTACCGTAAAGTTCTCACTAAGAAGGGTAAAACTCCGCCCAATCTGTCTACGTTGTAGTAATCCAATTCCCCGTCGAGAAAGCTGTTTGTGGGTATATGTATTGGGAGATGTCTGAAATGAAAGATGATATTACTTTATTTGTAGTGCTGTCGAGACCTTATGAAATAAAATAAAAATTGTAACACTACGACAAATTTTAAAATGGCAACACTAGTTTTCCGTTAGGGTAAGCGTGGTCGGCCATCTTGGTTGCTTGTGTTAAGTTGGTTTTCGGTTAGCAGTGCGTGTTTTAATTGTTTTTACACTGTTCACAATATTAACATGCTTCTTAATTTTTAATTTAATAAATAATTGTTTTACAAAATAGTTTGTTAGCATAGGCACTAAAGACGTGCACTTGTTCATCATTAGACTCTACAATGGCTTCGGAAAGGCGTATGACGAGAAGACCATAAGAAACTCGTCAATGGTAGACTGTACATATGAAAAAACTAAATTTTAATTCACATAAAAAGGTAAATAACAATCCATAATTCATAAAGTCATAGCCGGATGATTCTTATGCAGCGGAATTTTTATTCTACTTATTGCTGATGGTTTTGCAATATATTTTTATATTTATTTTATTTGAGTCCGAGTAAGGAAAAATGCACTTCTTCAGACTTCTGCAGACTGACAGGATTTGACTTATTTCGCAATTTTGATTTATTTCGTAATATATTATATATTTGATATTCTACTATTAACTCTCGATGGCCATGGATTAAAACAACTGAAGTTTGGTATAAATATGTTATCTTCATAATCTCTAACAATATTATTATTAATAATAACAATAAATCTTTATTGCGCTACAAAAAACATGACACAATGGCGAGCTTTATGCCATTGGGAATTCTCTACCAACTAACCATTCGGAGAGGAATGCGGTGATTGTTGCTAATTAATAATAATAAAAAAGTACATAATAACAGGTTACATACACATAAATACAATATATACTTATCCCTACTAATATTATAAATGTGAATGTGAGTTTGTTTGTTACGTTTATGTTACGCAATATTACTTAACCGATCATCATGAAACTTTGTACACATATTTTTGGAGGTACTAGAAATAACATAGGATACATTTTATTTTTAAATATAGTTTCCAATTGACTATAGTTTCAGCTGTTTGGAATTATATTGATTCATTTCTATTGAAATGATCTCTGATACTTATTTAATGACTTAAATGCGAGCGAAGACGCGGGTAAAAGCTAGTATAAATTAACATTACTTAATACTACATTTTTCGAATCAGCCTGTATAATGAACTCTCCGGTCATTTGTACCGAGTGAAGTTCCTTAGCCGGTCGGATGACCTACTTAGTTACTTACTTATTCCCCAATGGGTTTTCTTGCCATAACTTCAACATTGCCATCAGTAGACGATCGTGACAACACCAAGAAATTGCTGGTGAATTGCGAGACACGTTGAACAGTCGCTATAGAATTAAAGATTATAATTAGGAATATAAATATATGCTGTTTTATAATATGCAAATAAAGATTTTAACCTTTAGCTACTGAGGTGGATTTAATTTCACATAAACACTGACGTGGGGGTCTCAGAGACCCGTATATATATGTGCTTGTATTTAAAAATCTTTACGGTTTACTGTTTAATAATTAGCTTCAGTGGATGTATTTAAATAATATAATTAATTTAAGTTTAGAAAACACTTAGCATTTTTTGGAAAATTATCACATGAGATCATAAATCAGCAAGAATAAATAATATTATTTTTAAAAATTAACTAATTAGAGTAATTCAAAACCTGAAAGGCCCCCACCTCAGTAGTTAAAGATTAATAAATATACGAATGAATATTATATCGAACTGGATTCTATCCCTGCGCTGGATACTAACTATCTTTAACTAACTAACTAGTTTAACTGGTTTTTTTTTCACTTCCTTAACACTAGATTTACCAGCTTAAATATGCCTATTTCATCCAAAACCAAAAAAGTAATAAAATAATATAAAATGCATAAAACTAATTCTTCTGTTATAAATTAAAGAAGATTAGAAGGATTAAAGAAAATGTTACACGCAGTAGGAATTTTAATTTGATCTTACCAGACCAGTCATTTTGACTGGTCTGGTAAATCTAGTGTTAAATCTATTTGGTTTGGTCTAACTGCTTTATTTTTATTATTATATAGCATCTAAACTATGTATATTTGTAATTTTTAGAAGTGCAGTATCTATCCCTTTACCACCTTGAGCATGCCGTCCTATCCTATAATTAAAATTTCATTTAGTTTATATAATAGTAGTCCTTTTTATAATATGTAGTTCTAATGTAATTTTGTAGGTAGGCTTTATAAATAAATAAATAAGTTACCATATCTAATATGCAGTTATCCATGATATATCTTCTAAACTTTTCAATAAAAATCTTTCTCGTCGAAGGAACTATATTATTTCCATCAGTGTTGTCCAACAGCATAAGTAGGAATTCCAGCTAAAAAGAAAATAATTGACATTACACTTCTTATTTATTTGTTACTTAATAATAGAGAAAGAATAATTCAGAGTAAGTGAGTAAGGAGATGGCGGCCTTATCGCTAAGAAGCGATCTCTTCCAGGCAACCAACTTTGAGATGTAGAGCAATGCAGAAGAGAAATAGCGGGAGTTATAAATAGATACAAATATAGATAAACATGAACTACACACAATACACACCATGTTACATAGATACATACATAAGATAATAATGACAATAATAATACTATAAGACACTCCTTAGTCATTTTTATGCTTCAATTGAGCCAATATTAAGCTCTGCTGTATAAACTAATAATGTTTATAATTATAAAAATATGGTTTAAAAAAAAGTTTTTTAAAGTTTAGATGCCTTTGCCTTAAAATGAAATTTCAAAAAAGCAATGTCATAGTCATCGCCATTATCAAAAACAAATTTGGTAATAAGTTTGTGAGAATGTTATTTTGTGAATTATATGAAATGGTGACGAAAAAATGGTTTATTGCAGTTCATTACAGTGATTGGTACCGAAACAATCGTATAAAACTTGGCAGAACATACATCAAAATGCATAATACCATGCAACCTGGAACCTAATAATATGTTCATTTAGTATAAAATCACGTATATGAAAAGTTTATTTAATTATAAATTTCTGATCCCAAGCATCAAAGCCCACGATTTTATTAAAAACAATTATTTTATTAAATAAATATTAATAAGCATGTAAATATTGTACAGCGTAAAACATAACACAGCTAAGAAATGACACAAAAAACAAGATGGCCGACCCATTCCCGGAAAATCCAGTGTTGCCATTTTAAAAATTGTTATAGTGTTACACGCAGCAAATATTAGCTATCGATTTACGGTTTACTATGACTTCAGTTTGAGCATGTTAGTACACAGCCGTCAATGGAACAAATAAAATTAAGTGGCCTTTTGTTAGTATAACCTGTATTTGTTCAAGCGGGGCAACAGCAGCTGTTATCTTCGCACAATCTTCTTGATATTGCTTCTCTGTAACATCATCATTGTCCTTATCGCCATTATTTTTATCTATAAATTAAATATAATTATACTGCAAGGTTTCTAATTAAATTTAATTAAATATCATATAATAATCACTAGTTAATTTGGAATCCGTTTCTCCCAAGACGGGGGTAGGCCGTTTCCACCAAGGCGTTCGTATTACTGATCGTAATACTTTTTCATCTGGACATTTGACGTTTAGGAAGTTATCAAATCTGAAATATACATGATCGTATTTGATACTAGCTGAGTCAATTGCTGGTCACATTTGGCCCCCCCCTCCCCTCTTCTTCTTCAACTACCTACTGTGACGTCACATATTTTGCAATTTTACACCTAGAAATTATTCAATTAAATTTCCATTTCAATTATTTTTTCAATAGAATCAACATCAAATGAAACATACGTATGAAAATTAACAAAATAATGTTTTAATAGTTGGGTATATTATATTTCGAAATGTTATGCCACGTACAGAGGCGGCTCGTCCTAAAGAGCGCTGGTGCAGTGCACTCCCACGAAAATTACAGATGTAATCTATATTTCTTCATAATACATACTATCCTTACATTACATTCATTCTATTCTACTATGCCTATACAATAGTATATTATATTACCTATATCTACGCCGCTGTAATATAAGTTCTGTCACGTAATTTAGGACCCCTCCCCTTGCCAAACTTTTTTTTACAAAATTTATTATTACAATAACAATATAATTCAATAATAATAAAAAAAAATTATTGAATATATATTTAATAATATTTTAATAGTTGTAATAAAAAAAAACAATTTAACAGCGAAAAATCAGTCGTTGAAGCGAAGCCGAAGCGACCGCACGTATCCTGATGATGCCACGTGAAGTGACGAAACGCGTCGAGACAAATTACTGAATGTTGTAGCGGGAATTATAAGCAAAATAATTTCCTTTAATATGGATTTCCGCAAAGTAACGCCTGAAGCAACTAATTAAATTTTATTTTTAATGTAATTTCATTTATGTCATTATTTATTCCTTAGCTTAATTTCTTAAGTTAATTAACATATTAATTAATACTTACGATATTTTATTAAAGAATACGTATTTAATTAGATGGTGTCTGGTCTCTTTGTGCTGCATCAAGCCACAGAGCACATATACCACTTCAATCTGACGTTTAAATTGCATATCCTGCAAACAATATTCTATTTATTGCTAACAAAAACACCATGTGTGTATAGATCTACAATAACATTGGAGTCTACAGAGTGTCTCATTGACATATTTGAGATATACAGTAATGCCCCGCTTTACGCGAGGGATACGTTCCGGAAAAAACTGAAATTCCTGCGACCATAGAGAAGTTGATGACTACATTATGTTTATACGCACTCTTTCGCGTAATGCAGGGCAATTGAGCGCGGCATTTGAATTTCGCGTTATAGTGAAACAAGGCGCATAGCGGGGTCGCGTAAAGCGGGGTAATCCTGTATAATAAATATATTTAAACTGTAAACATAATATCTGAGTTTAATTTCAAACATGAATTTTGTGTAATTCTTTATCACACATTATCTACTAACAAACCATTCTTTCTAACATCCGTAGATTCCTATTAGAACACTAGGGCTTGTGAAAATACAATACGCAGCAACTGTAATAGCAGGTTGTTCACTTCAATAAGATTAAGATGACAAAGCCCCTATATTCGTATAGCAGCTATTCTTCTACATTATAGTAGATTTTTAAAATATATTATTATGACATTAGTATGTAAGTGGACAATGCCAGTATACAGCAGCTAAATCAAATTGATAATTAATAAATTTATTTCATTTGTATTTGTATTGAGAAGTAAAAGCGCTCTATTGGAGCCCAATCACTAAAAGTAAATAAATAATAATAAAAAGTACTAGATGTCATTTGTTTTCACAGCTTTACATGTTCTGCAATAGGCGTGTGGACAGTATTAAAAAAATGATGAAATAATAATTTTAGTGGGAAAAAAAGTTAAAAGTATTGCAATGAATTACTCAATTTTGTAAATTAAATTGAGATTATTAAGATTTTCAATAAAATAAAAGTATAAAATACTCCAATCTGCCATGTTTATTAAAACGCCAACCAGAGCGAGTGACATCACATGACAGCTATGAGCGTTTTCCCGCGTAATTTAAAACCGATATTAAAAAACGCAATATAGTTAGTTTATTACTGAAATATTGTGTTTTTCGGTAATATTAGACGCGTTATAGAAGGCAATTTCAAAATCTGTCCACACATTAGTCAAAAACCCACCTGAGAGACCAGATCATAGAGCAAACATTCTCGAACGACGCAATGTTCTATTATGTCACAAAGAGCGGACTCATCTAGGAACGTCCACAACCAGTCCAGTACAGTGCACAAACGAGTTTGGGGTCGTGCTAGCATTTTCTTGGACAAATCACTCTGAAATTTATTTCATAAATAGACGTCAGAATAAAGACAATACAAATCCCAAACAAAGAGTGTACTCGGTATAGGTCCGTGGATATTTAACCATCTACCCAGGGTTTTTTTAAATTTATTTATAGCCCAGCATATGACCACACTCCGCCTGATGTTAAACTAGAGTGCGATCCATGAGCCATAGACAACTGTTACCACAGACAGATGTCCGCGCACAACAGTCGACTCTACTATGCCGGCTTGAGGAAACGAATGTGCTCTGTCCAAATTGACAGGGCACACTCCTCTCGTTATCCCGGCTATTTCCAAACTGATCCCGAAACGCGATTAGGTCACTTCACGGGTGTTCCGCTTGAAAGTGGTGGTTATAAGAGACATTGATAATTTAAACATATTTAAAATGAATCTCAACGTATTTTTAATGAACAAATCCCACTATTCCATTGGTGAATTTATGAATGACATTTTGTAAGTTGACATTTTTATTATAGTAAAATTAAATTGTATGAATTATTTGCATGACATATATAGTACATTATGTAAAATATGTGATAGTACTAACAATACTTTAAGACCTATGTTACTAACCACAATTATGGCAAATAAATGAATTTGAATAACATATCAACTGGGTGTTACGTTACGTTGGGGGGGGGGGGGATTAGACTAAAAGGTTGGGAAACACTGTAATAGACTGCGATTGAGAGGCTGTTATTAAGTTATATGTGTTAGTTTTATATCGTATCCCCACCACCTTATTGCTCCGAAAACGTGAATCCCAATGTACAATAATAAAATGACAACATTTAATTTTATACGATGTTTAAAGTAATAATTGTCATAACACATTAAAAAGTAAACTGTCATCTGTCACTTGTCATTAGTCAGTTATATTATATATTGCTATCATGAACATCCAATTATAATAATAATAATCAAATTTAAAAATTATTTTCTACTACTCTCATCTATCTATACTATTATATAAAGAGGAAACATTTGATTGTTTGTTTGTATGTATCGAATAGGCTCCGAAACTACTGGACCGATTTGAAAAATTCTTTTACCATTAGAATCGTAAAAAATCCCTGATGAACATAGGCTATAGAATATTTTCAATTGTTTTTTTTTCAAGATATATTTTATTTTATTTTAGGTTTACACAATTCGATGTCTATGCCTAATTTTGGCGTTCATACGTGCCGTCAGTTTTTCAATTGTTTTTAAGATATATTTCATTTTATTTTAAGTTCACATTGTAATTCATATCTAATTCAATGAAAATAAAAGCGAAAGTTCTCTCGAAATCCGCTTGACATACAAAGATGAAATTCGACAGGGAGATAGTTTATAGTTAGTTGTCGCCTGCAAAGAACGGATTTTGCAACGGGGCCAGATTAAGGAGTTGTAAGAGCTCTCGCAGGTTTGTATAATTTTTTTGCTACAAACTAGAAATTTGACGGAGAGGCAGTTAGTAGATTTTGCAACAGGGGTGTGGAAGGCATTTTCTGTTGACTGAAATATGAAACATCATTAAACTTCATAGTACTCTATATCTTCATTATTACGCAGACCTAGTTATTAATAACCTTAATTCTAATTACATTTGTATTTACAACTTTGTTAGTTTAAAGTAAGTAGATAGTTAATTAGTCTACTCAAATATATATCTCGACATCTGTCATTATCTTTGATATATACATATTAATAAAATATACATACATAACCATTCTGAGAAGCTGTCAAATAGAAATCCCTAACGATGGGCTCGCAGGCAACACTGGAGGTTGTCAATCCTAACCAGGCT
>JAPWLS010001018.1:0-31027 GCA_028551675.1 Tineola bisselliella | reverse complement strand
ATAACTGCTATTATATATATACCTATAATATATTTATGTATAAATCATTTTCAGTTGTTTTTATATGCTGTCAATAGACATTTGAATGATAATGTTGAGTACAAACAAGTGGCTATCATTGAATAATGCCTACATCAATTAAGTAAGGTGAACACGAGAGTTTTGGGGATATTATTAAATAAAGTAATTTTTGGTCACGCAACTATTGTGTTTATTAGGTTCATATTTCACTACTTATGAAGCTCTAGGAAAGTGAAAATATTTTATATAACAATAATAACTCACCTATCTGAAAATTCTTCATTTATTACTGTATAACAATTGTTTATTAACTTATCTACCTAAAAATAAATATTTTAATTTTTAAATGCAATGTAGTGTCAGCAATTCATATAAAGTACTACAGTTCTACGATACTTATTTGTTTAAAAACATAATGGGAAGCTAAAAGTAAGATATTATGATCCAATAATAGTAAGTCATTCCGGATATGCTAACTTTTTAGAAATATATGATGTGTGTTACATTTTCGATAGCGCCATCTATATGCGATGAGTTCAAACACTTCTACACTATTTCTACTAGCATTTTTATCTAACTCAACACCTAAAATAATTAATTTTCAGCCTTATTTTATTTATAGCTTTCCTAAAGTTAGCTTGTAATGAAACAACGTCTTTATTACGTAGAACAATAATTATTATTGTGAAATGGCGTGCCATGCTCGACATATTTCTGTCACGTCAATTTCCTAACATTTGTATATTTGCTGTAATAACTTACGTTAAATTCATTTAATAATACTTTATCGTTTATTGGATTTTATGTAAAAACACTTATTAATTTAATATTCGTGATTTTTTTGTTCTTTCACTCATCGACTGTCATACAACCACTAGAGTATTATAAGCTTGCAAAAAATACAAATTATTCATCTACTAGTAATAAACTCTTACATATAGGTATAGTAAATGAATGTAGAATAGTTAACATCCACGCCTGAACATTTCTTGCTTAATAACTCAAAAGTATGTGTGCCCCCAAAGGGCGTAAACAGAAAATATTGCTAAAGATTTGAGCGAAATTAAAAAGTTTTAATTGAATATTAGCCAGCTGAGCAGCAGACGAGAGTTACTTTCTTCATCGCAAACTCTGCTCTCTTAAACAAAACTTGCCAGATTGAAGTTCCCCGCCAAAAACATTTGAGAGAAAAAAAATGTAATTAAATTCGTGAGGCTTCAAACTTTTAGTTATAATAAGTAATAGCTGTCAGCTTTGCAATTTTAGTAATCTTAAACGGAAATTTATCCTTTGATAAAATGGGATACACTTTACAAGTACAGGAGGTATTATAGCAACCCTAAACTAAAACAATTTCTCGATATCATATTTATAATATTTATTATATACAACTTCTTTTGGTTGGGAATCAAACCCAGAACTTTCAGTGTAACAGTCAAGCAGTCTTGCGTCACAGAGACCTTCGTCTATTTAAATCATCTTACTCTCTTGACGTTTATATTAAAAATACCCTTTAGCAGGTGTTTTATACTGTAACGGTAAACTTTAACAGAAAAAAAAATATTTATAATAACTCTACTGCTATTTATTGACACAATGGCTTAAAATGTTATATTTTTAGTTAAATTTTGTGGTTCTTAAAAGCCGTATCCATTATTACGTTAACAAAATATAACTTAACCTCTGCCTATCTCTAAACTTCATCGTTATAAGCGTTAATATAGTATATTAAATTAATTACAATATAATTATTAATCGATATAAATTTATGTTTTAAATGAACACATAATATTTATATTGGAAATATTAATTTATTGACTTCGTTATGATCGAATGAATTTTAAAGCAGCTAAGATGGTACTCGAAAATAACAAGATTAATATTTTGTAAACATTATATAATTAGCTTTTCGTAATAATTATTAAATTATAATTAGTTATAAAAAAAAACCTATATTATTTCAGCTTTGGGCTTACTTCTTTTCATACAAAAATTGTGAATATACTAAAGCCGAGTCTCCTGCGCGTGTTTCTTCGAAACATTAGACAAAAACATTGAAACATTGTGTACGAATACAAAAATGTGTATGGCCACGCCCCAATGTTTCGATGTTTTTGTCTAATGTTTCGAAAAAACACGCGCAGGAGACGCAGCTTTACAAGGAAAAATAAGGAGACAGCAGAAGCAATGCTATTACGCTCGCATATATATTAATCTAACAAAATAAATTAAATTTATTCGAATTATTTTATTTAAATACTCTTACTACCTGATACATATTTCCTTTAATATATCTAACTCAACGGAAAAAAATAAATTAATTAAAATAGATTTTTTTATCTATTAATTAAATAAGTTGCTAACTAGCAATTGTTATGCGGAATCATTTTAATATAAACAAAGATAAACATGTCACTAAGGACTGATTGGAAATATAAGTGTGGGAATCTGTTCTCTATATTTAACCGTTTGAGTGCTATGGGTTTTTGGTAAATAGATTGAAAATTGCTATGAGAAATTGAGAAAAAATATTTTTTCATTCATAAAATTACAAATATATAGCCCTCACCAACTGAACACCAAACTCTGACTGACGTAATCGTCACTAAATCGACGAACCGCAATTTTGGCGCATTACCTATTCGTCGCTATAGTCGCACTCAAACAGTTAAGATACTATTTGTAAATATAAGTAGTACTTAATGATTTTCTTTTCTTAGTATGTTAGATTTTAATATTCAGGCGTATGTACAATTTAAATGTCGAATACAA
This sequence comes from Tineola bisselliella, assembly GCA_028551675.1. Classification (NCBI taxonomy): domain Eukaryota; kingdom Metazoa; phylum Arthropoda; class Insecta; order Lepidoptera; family Tineidae; genus Tineola; species Tineola bisselliella. Next base: position 28,234 of record JAPWLS010001018.1, on the reverse strand, counting down.
CGATATATCATTTACGTTACATTACCACTTAGGAAAATTATTCTGCAACTATTCTTAGAGTATGAATTGAGTAAAAGCAAATAGCGTCGATGAGCTGATGATGACAGAAGATGATACTGTGTCGCCCTAATATATATGTAGACGTATTTATAAGTTATATTCTAAATTAGAAAAAAAAACAAACAACAAAAATTTAAACACACAAAAGTCACGTGTTTTGATAGCATGAAGACAAAGTGCGGTCACATGTCGGAATACTATAAAAAAAGAGTTAATTGGTATACAACTAGTTGGCGATTAATAATATGACTGTCTTATCTGGTTAACGACGTGACATTCGACATAATATATTGGTATTGCGAATATCAGACGTTGACATCATACAATCTGTGACTTATGACCCTGAACGTCATAACCGCGCCCACTAATACATTTTAATCTTCATATAGATTATTGTTTGAAAGAATAAAATTGCATCAGTTTTTTATTATAGAAAGCTTTTTTATAACACAGACTCAGAAAAAAAATACAATACGCGATTATTTCAAAAGCTTATTTTCATTATTCGTCTATTCGGTTGATCTAATACATTTGGCCGGTCAATAAATCCATTGATATATGATTTGCGGGATCTCGCAGAATCCGCATCCGGAACTCGTTATCAACATTAAAATTCTCCCACACTCCGAGTGCGTGTTCTAATGACTAACGTCTAAAGTTCCCTGAATCCTCAAAGGAGTAGAATAGAATATTATATTATTGACTAGACAGAGAACTGTTTTAAATAAAAAGATCCAATAATCATAAAAATAGCATATCATTTGTTTAAAAATGGATTTTATTCCAGAAACTACCAGTTTTAAACGATCTCAAAAAATCAGAAAAATAAACAGGCTCGTGTTATTGTTTGTTTTATTTTCTTAAATATTTTGCCACCGATTATTATGACAATTTTTAAATTACAATCACTTGCTATCACGCGACTTTTTACATCTACCTACGTAATCTGTTTACGATTTAACAACTAATTGATAAGATTTTTTACTACTAATGCCTCTGTCTACTTTAACAGGTCTGGAACTGATAATTTAAATAATGTAATTCAGGAAAATTTTATTCATTTTAGATTACCTGATGTTAAGGAATTCTAACTTAATTTTATTTCTTATTTTGTCCCTTTTTTGGGCATTGTAACAATTTCCTAATGTCATTACATACAACATATACAAAAATATTTATAATTATTTATCGCATTATTCTCCAAAATTCTCACAAAACTCCATAGATTGAAATTATTTTTAATCATAGAGTTAAACATGATTTTAGATATTGAATAAATATAATATCTGCCATTAACATACCATACAACATCATATCCACCAGACATCCGCTTCAAGTGAATATACTTGACGTCATTTAAATAACTGATAAAGATAACAAGTTTGCAAATAGGAATATTTTTAAGATCCCCCGCGAATAAAAAATACGGCGATATCAATTGTTTTTTTATACTCAGGTCAATAGCGTCATTATAATTATAATAACATTTTTATCGTAAAAACTGATCCTTATTTTCGCACCAGGGCTATCAGTCAAAGATTATTTGGGTTGAGATCATAATTAAATTTAAATTTAATAAAACATTTGTTGAATAACAAAGATGTTTTGTTTAACATTGTCCATAAAGAAATTAAAATTTCTAGATTTGCTAAATCTCAGCCTACAAGAAAAAATTATGAAACGTACTGTCAAAAGGAGCTTGCGGCTGTCAGAGAATTCTTGCATTCTTGTTGTCCTTTAGTATTTTCTTGATAAGATAAAATTTACTGATAATTAAGTATTTAACTGAAGAATTAGCACGTTCATTCGATCTAAATTCAAGATTTTTACATTGTGAGTAAAAATTGTTAATGTTATAACGCTTTAGGTTATATACTCAATAGGGTTTTGTAGGTGTGGATAATAGCTTTAGCAATAATAAACAAAATACTTTTTTCTTGTAATACACATTTTGAATGATATTTAATAAACATTAATTGAAAGAAATTGTCTTTGATGCGCATTTTCCGGCCATTGTATAACTGTGTCAGTATGCCACAAGACAAAATGAACAGTTCATTTTAATTATTACTACAGATTGATTTTCATTTGTAATTGCTTTCCCTCAAATTCTGTGAGTATACACATAAGCTTTATACAATAAAAAATATTTAAATATTCAGTTGATCACTACATTGACAACTTGTGCAAATTTAATAAAGTAAAGAAGAAATTGTTTTTGTTTTTTATGATAAATCTTAGGCAATAAAATACAATTTTTTTAATAGTTGTTTTGAACTATATTCCAGATTAAGTAATTACAATTGCATAAAACATTGATAACCCAATGAAGCAGTAATAACCAGATTATTTGTTGCTCCATATAGTAATTTGACCTCATAAGTAAAAGTTATGTTCGGTTGAAACTAAATAAAAGTGGTTATAACTAGATTCTTTAATATGTAAACATTTTTCTAGCATGAGAATCTGCTTTAATATAACTCTTTCATTCTGCTATTATTATATTTAAACAACATATGACCACATTCTGCCTGATGTTTAGTTAGAGTTTGGTTATTGAATGAACACAGCTTCTCTCCACTATGACTTGATAAAATAAAGGGAGATAAAATTTGTTAAATGCAACTCTGTCCCCATAGTTTTTCATAGTTCCGTTTTGATGTTTCAGTGCCCAGTTATAATTCAAAAATATACTATTGGATTTATTTTGATTCATTTGATTTTGAAGTTAACAACCTCATTACACAACCAGTATGACTATAAAGCCTTTGAAACTATTTTGTATCGTATCGGTGCCTATTTTAGTTTTTAATAAAACAAAGTTATACCTGTAGGCATTTTCTCACTTGTGTTTTCCTACAGAGCCTAATAAAGTATTATAATCATATATCGTGTTTTTGACATAATAGAATCACTATATTAGATGACAAATAAATACAATAGTAAGTCTTTTACATGAGTTCAACAGTTCTCATTGTGATTATGATGACTATATTATGTATGAATTAATCTAATTAGAATGAGTATAATAGCCAGTTGTGCAGTCTCCAATTAGTAAAATTATATTTGCAAACAATCTCAGATAATGTTTAAGTTTTTATGGGAAATTATAGATCTTTACTTAATTGTAAAGGAAAATGATACTCACTTATGGAGATTTTATGTATGATGATTAATTTTCTTTCAATATATCAATTTGTTATGTACTTATCTAATTATGATGTTTGGCAAATGCGACCTAATGACCTCTGTACGTCAACAGTAGGCGATGAGGCAAATCGTTTGCCTAAGATTGATCAGTACAGTTGTAACAGCCAAAATGAGAAGTCACTCATACTTTGATTCCCTCGGTACATCCAGGTAATAATTGTAAATATTGTGTTAACGGATTTAGACCGCTTCCTCTAATGGCCTTTCTAATTTTGCTTCTTTCTATCTTTATGTTGCTCTTGGTTTTTGTGTGTTTGCATTATTATTATTATTATTTACTTTTGTGCTTTTTATCTATTTTGAATAAGACACCTATGAGGTTAGATATTATTTTGCAACCTTTTCAATACCTTACTAAATTTTTCTATAAGCAATGGATTTTATTTATATTGTGTTGGTAGTTTTAAATAGTTATTTGTTTGATAAAGGATGATGGCCAGAGTCCTGGATGGAAAGGCTCTTGCCAATGAGCTGAATGAGGAGTTGCGAGTGAAAATCCAAAACTGGGTGAACCAGGGAAACAAGGTTCCATCATTGTGTTGCATTCTAGTCGGCGAAGACCCAGCAAGTCAGACTTATGTAAGAAATAAGATTAAAGCTGCACTGGATGTTGGTATTACAGCCGAAACTCTGAAATTTAACACCACTATTACTGAAAAAGAGTTGCTAGCCAAGATTGAAGCTTTGAATAAAGATGAAGATGTTGATGGCATTTTAGTACAGCTGCCGTTACCTAGTAATATGGATGAAAGGAAAGTTTGTAATGCTGTGGCTCCCGAAAAGGATGTTGATGGTTTTCATATTATTAATATGGGACGGTTATATGGAGATATGAAGGCTATCGTACCTGCTACGCCTTTAGGCGTTATTGAAATACTGAAGAGGTGAGTTAACTTTTTTTTTAAATATATGTATTTATAAATTTTTATTACGAATTTTCTATTGTTCCAAGTTACTAGGCAAGTGTGATGTTTCTATTAGTCTTTAATGAGCACTAAATTTTAGATTCAAAATTGAAACTCATGGTCGTAATGCAGTTGTCATTGGTCGTTCTAAGAACGTCGGACTTCCAACAGCTATGATGTTACATAGTGACAATAGTCATGAGAACGGGTTAGGTATGGATGCAACCGTCACTATCTGCCATCGGTACACTCCACCAGAGCAGTTGGTTAAGCATTGTAGAGAGGCTGATATTATTGTTACCGCTACAGGTGTGTTTTTTAACTCTAAATATTTAACCTACAAGTAACTTCACATACATTGACTATTGACTTAAATACACTAGAGCCACTGGCACTAACTAATGCTTTCTGTTATTTATCTATTTTAAGATGTGTTCCATCTAGTTTATGTATTAATGAAATATGTGCATATTTTCTTTGACAAATCTTCTCTAATATATTTAACTCAATGCATTTAACCATCTATTTTTGTGCTACATTAGGAAACAAAGCATTTTCTATTCTCCAAAATTCTTAGATGATATGAATATGACTTAGTTAAGTGGCCTTTGGTTGCTCAATGCCAGTAGAAATATAATGTTTTTATTACACCATTGTTTTGAATGCAAACAATGTTACTACGTATTGACGTTATCAATATGTTTTACTTAGGAATACCCAAGTTGATAAAGGCTGATATGGTGAAGCCTGGTGCAACAATTATTGATGTTGGCATCACTCGTGTTACTGATGAAGAGGGGAAAACTAAACTTGTTGGGGATGCTGATTATGATGGTAAGTTCTTTATTACACAATAAAAACAAATGATAATTAGGTTATAGAGCAATATATTTGAAAATAATGATTAAACTTGATAGACTACATTGATCGTCTTTTATCTCCAATTAGTTAAATTTTGTTTGTAGCTAAGAATTTCTTGTTCTAATTGCTAAAACTAAGTTATAATTTATTATAAATAGTAATTTTCATTAGGTCAAAAAAGATGTCAAGTTACAAGGTTACTCGCTAGTAATTTACCGTTATCGGCGGAGCGATGTCTAGTGAGGGATATGTTTATTCATTATTTATCGATATTGATATAATTACTATAATGTGAGATAATTCCTATATGTCTTTATAGGTTATATCGACAATATAGTAACTAATTAGTAATAAACTGAGTGAAATTATTTTATTTACATTGTAACAGAGGTATGCAAGATTGCTGGTGCAGTGACACCCGTGCCAGGTGGTGTTGGACCGATGACAGTGGCCATGCTCATGCAAAACACATTCCAAGCTGCACAACAATTGAGCGCAGCTAAATAAAGTCAGTTAACAACACATCGCCGATTGTCTTGCAAAAGATGCTCAATTTTAACAGTTTGAATACTGATTTTGTACCAGTGTGTAACTGGGCTTATGATGAAATAAATATGTTTCTATGTTCGTTTTTGTACACGATTTTGGACTCTATTTCACTAAACATCCGCTGTTATTCCCATAGCAGAGGTGTTACTGAGGCTATTACAAAAGAGAGGGAATTAATTGAAGATAATTAAAGTTACTAAAATCGTGGATTATAAATACTAGAAATTCTGTGCCTATTTATTTTGTGCTACTACTATATAATATAATCATTAAAATAATTATTTGATTGGATTCGTTCAGAAATAGATTCGTGTTCGATTTTTAAAATCCGTTTGGAAATTGACGGCGTGCTTCTAAAATTAATTGGGAAATATAATATCAGTCTAAGCACAGCTTTAGACTGTTGTGTTCGTAGTAATTCTTCGGGACCAATTAGATAATTATTATTAAGTAGAATAAAGAATATTAATTTTTGAAACATTCTACTTATATTGTTGTTTAGTCAATTTTTAATTTAATTTTACGAATTTTTATTTTAGTTTGTTTTTTTATTGATACATTATTTCGTATACGATTTATATTGTTTAAGTATGAATTATGTTCTTTGGGTTTCCATTTTATTTTAATATTGTTAAACAAGTTTTATGGTGCTGTTTTTAACATAGAATTCTATTCTCTTACATTATCTGTACAAATTATTGTATATGCAGCAATTGTAATAGAGCTTTGTTCATTTTAACAATAGATATAATGTCATTTGTTTTTACAGATTGTCATTTATAAAAGAAAAAAAATCATTTTCCTATTCAGTCAAATTTTGAATCTGAATAAGTCTAGGTTCACATGTGTACGTGCTATTGATACTCGGTCACGTGTGGCGCACATCAGCCTCATGTGAACGGTCTCTAGACGTGTAATGCGAAGCGTGCTCGGCGCGTCGTATGTGAACCTAGGCTGGAGGTCTCAAGTTTTTAAAAAACAAAGTATTATTTTAGTTTTTAATTTAATATTTACTGTAGATTTAAAAGATAATTTATATTGTTTACATGTCTAATTAAATTAGGCTGTGCTTGTGTTTCAGACATTTCATATTAATTTTTCATTTGAAAAAGAAAAATTAATATGAAAAAATGTATTGTAATAAGTTTTACTTTGTTTAAGTATCTTATATACTTAAATGTTTGCATTTTTTATTATAATAAACTTTAATATTATTATTTTGGTGTTTTTTCAATCAAAGCAAAGGGATATTGCCTATGCAACCTAGTAAAGCAAAAAATCTAATTTAAAAGATTTTTTGTCCCTTATTATCTCGTTTTATGTTCACAAACATAACATCCTATGACAACACTACACGAGAAATGTAGTACAAAAAGCCGTTTTGGGGGAAAACGGAAAATTTATGCTTCCTATTTTAAACAAGATTAGATAAGTAATATAAGACTGGTATTTAGTTCCAATATTCCGTTAAAGCCTTTTGGATTTAAAAAAAATGTGGTGTATAATAAGTGTGTGAAAATCCCTAATTAATTCATCTCTCGCAGCTTCGAGTTTAGTTTCGTAATAAACCCAGTTCAATTAGTAAGCTTAAAGAGAGATGCATAATTTAGTTATAATAGGGTTTCGTCTGATTAAGAGATCTAGATTTTAGTCTGAATTTAGACTAGCTTTAAAATTATGGGGATGGATTTCTAAGGCGAAAATTTATGACGTAATCGGGAATCTGTGGTTCTACTAAGATGATCTTAATTGTTAGCCTGGTATACATATATATTAAAATATAATACATGTATATATACAGTCGAACCTCGCATACCGAGCATAATTCGTTCGAGTATTACTCGTTAAGCGAAACAATATTAACTAGCTAGCTTAAAGAGTTCTAAACAGACTGATGTAGCAATAGTTGCATAGCATGTTGTTCGTTAAGCGCGCTATCATAAAATTTATTTTGCTCATTATGCGAGATACCACTGTATAGGTACTATAGTCTGTAGGTAATCAGAAACAATAGAAACTTAATAATATCTTGTTATATACTTCTATATGTTTGTGTGCACATAATGAACGTAAATATCTGTAGATAGCTATAAATTATAAACATCAAAGCCAAAGTCATGTGAGAACGAATGAACCCTGCGGTCTTTGTACCTCACAGTATAAGGGATATAAACCTTAGATAATTACATTTTACGTAAAATAATTATGTTGGCTCAGGACTGGGGGCTTTGGACAGTGCGTACTCATTAGACGGACCTTTCTTCAACTAATTATGAGGGATGCTTAAATGAAATAGAGTATTAATAATTTACTGGAGCATTTATATGCATGCTTTTTTATTATGTAAATAGAGACAAAATTTGCTTAAAAGAAGTATTTTAATTATAGTATTATACTTAATGTATGTATTTAAGCACGACTGCATTGATGTCACGTAACTAATATTACAAGTCACGTAAGTATTGTATTTGTTCACTAATTTATTACGACTATTGAATTTTTGTAGTATTTATAAAAGTGAAAGACGTTTATTTAACTGCTATATTATTAGCATATTAGTTCTAAAATATTTAAATCGATAGTTTTTTCGTTTACGATACTATTACGCCTAAGTTTGGCCAAAGGACCTCGCACTCATCTTCATCCCGCTTTGATGTGTCAAGTTTGAAGACACAGACAATAATTATTTTCTATAATATTAGGCACTGAAAGGTGTTTCGGCAAGTTATGTCTTAACGTGTTGACATGACGGCTTAAATATTTTTAAAAATATAACGTGCCTCATAGCTTTTATTCTTATAATATTTGTAGTAAATGCGTAAAACATAAATTACGTACATATTTTATATATATTTTGAAGATTAATTATGTTTTACATTACTAAGAAAGCCTTTTATATTATTACTAAAAAGGCGATCAACCTTTTCTCAGACATCAAGATAACTTGAGTAAATTGTAGGCAATTCTTTCCAGTCTAGTACTTTTATAACGTTACTAAGAGAATAATTGTCATTAGTTGTACTTGAGAAAAAAAAGGTCTAAAGAAAATTAATCATTTCAAATTCACTTTATTAAATGTAGCTGTCACTATGCTGGCGCTCGATGAAACACGTACACTGTCGTTGACAGGGTAGACTTCTCTAGTTATAACACGCTCCTTCTAAACTAATCTCGAAGCGCGACTAAGTATTAGGTGCTATCCCGGACTTGCAGACTGTGGTAAGATCCTCATCACGTATAAAGCATCATTTTTAATAAATTGTCACTATAATAAACAGATGTATACGCGCTTTTTTCTATTCTAGTAAACATATGACATAGTAGTACAATAGAATTTTATCACCAAAATCCCTTCGACATCAAAACTAACGTCTAACATTCAAATGGATATTTGAACAGATTTCAATGCTTTTGAACTAAAGATATCGCTCGCTACAATACCATACAATAACTGTGTTTTGTTTTATGTATCCAAATAATCTTTTATGCATGATTTATATATTATGGTGGTCTGGAAATGCGAATTTTGCATTTAGAATTGACAGGTTTGAATTTCACTTCAATTATATAACGGTAAGTTTCATAAAACATCAATTAGAATTAATATTGCTTTGGACTGTCAAAGTGACATATACCTATTTTATAAAGGAACTGTCATTTTAATTTCAATATATAAACATTTATAAAACACGAGCTTATATTCTTATATATAAATTCTTATTTATAAATGTTATGCAGGCTACATTTAAGACGTGCAATGCGTGACGTATGCGTTCGCAATGTATACCGATGTGTGTCACGCACGTCACTTGTCTATCCAATTTATAGTTTGAACTTCAATCTTAATAAAAGTGTATGTAATAAAATTTGAATTTGAAAGATGCTTTATCGTTTGTCCTCAAGTTTAATTTATTTTTTGTTTGATGTGCCTTTGTAAAACAATATTGTGCTATGTATATTATGAAAATGGGTAATATAAAAGTATATCTCAGTAATATAAGAGAGGTTACAAAAGAAAGACTTTTATTCTTATTTCTAAAAGCTTATTTAAAGAGACAGCATAAGGGGACGCGTTGCAAACCATGAAATTGCTTGTTCATTGCAAAAAAAGTTATCTGAGGAGCTTGCCACTAAACTTTATAACGGTACTACAATATCCCTATACGTCAATTTTGTACCATAAGATCTTTAATATAAATTTAAACTTAAAATTATACGTTTAATTTAAAGTTTCAAAAGACATTAAAATGTATTATATATGTATTATTAAAAACAAAACAATAACCTTATTTAACGCTACTATTTCGTTAATGTGTCTTTCTCTATTTCCCTCCATACTACTTTCGTTTTATCCCAATTTGCGCAACATCTAAAAATGAAGCATTTGATTTCGATTAGTGAGTGAAGTGTACATTGCTGCCTGATGACTGATGGCATTTTAAAAGACTGGAGCATAAGCAGCAACGTATGAACAGAGTGGTCGAAGGTTATTAAGGAAACAGAGGCAAGCCATCATCGGGCTTTGCTTTGTGGCATGACGTCATTGATTTGTAGAGATGAGAAGAGTAAAAATATACAGATTTATACCGAGAACATGTTATAATTACATTAAAACATTTAATATTTATTATTTCTTTTGCTTCAATCTCCCATTCGAAGCCTTTGCAGCCATCGTACAACTTCGTCGCGACCACAATGGCTTAGATTAATTACCATAAAAATAAATAAAACAGTAAGACCAATAACATATTTTAATGTAATTGCTTAAATTGGAATTCATTCATAATTTATGATATCAAATAAAGTGATAATAAAGGAGTGGTGTTAATTAAAACTGAATAATCGTCGATATTTACACGGAGCCAATAAAAGTATTTAACATATTTGATTGTCGTTGATCGCCATAAAATTGAAGCCACATGATAATAAATTGAAATGAAACAAAAACGATAATTTTCAAAGTTAATTAACTTAACCTCAAATCGTTTTGTAACGTTTTTCGAATATTAATAATAAAGTGGGTATTGTCCGGTTTGTATATTATTATAGAGACTTTTATATTATATTTTAATTTTAATATATTGAATACAATTAAGGAATAGGGCATAGGTGTTAAGTTAAAGGCAGTCACTTCCGTTTTTTCTGATTGAGTCATTTCTTCATACAATAATAACAGCTTGTTACAAATGATAGATGTATGTTCGTATAGAACAAGCAAGGCCCATATTTACTGTACCATGATCATAATAAAAGGCTACGCATTAGTAATTTAAATAATCACAAGCTTTGTAATACAATTATGTATATTTATGTAGTTAACGCCCGTTTTAGAGTTTTACCAACATGAAAAATGCTTCTGTCAGAAAAATAAAACACTGGTGTTGAAATGCGGTCACGTGTAATGGGAATGTTTAATCAAATGTACTGAATCAGAAATACAAAAAAAAATACATATATTATTTTATTGTTAGTTAACTCTTATGGTAGGTCCACTGTTTACGGAGCTAGTTCGATAGTTCATAGTACATAATATTTGGTCTGATATACATCTAATTTTTTTTAGTGCCTTTGATCAGGTCTTTTTATTCAGGTATTCAATTATAATATAAATTTATTTTAAAAATACATTTCTAATTATAAATTCTCAACTTATTCACTTATTCTTGTCCACTTTTTGATATTTTATTACCGAGCCTTGTCATAATGATGGAAACATCTCACTGAAATGTTTCAATGAAATTACATCAAATATTCATGCTTTGTATAATTTAGTATATTTAGAATTTTGCTCTGAAGGTGGTTATTTAGCTTACATACCCTATATTAGGATGCAGTATCCACTGGTATTATAAAATATTATGTTAGCCTCTGTAACAACAGATACCGGGTACTTGGGAACGAAGATATGCCGGGCTGATTGTACAGTGGCCAAGTTGATAGAGCACATTTCTCTTGGTATACTTCGATTACGTTCAAGCTGATCTTGAAACGCGAATAGATTATTCGAAGAGCACTAAAGCTACTTGAATTTACTGATCATATTATATGTATCAAGATGTAAATGCAACAATGTACAAAAGAAAACAACTTTTATTCGATGATCAATCACACTCGGCCGGATTGTTTTATTTAACAACTTTCTTGGGAAGAATCTAACGGTTTTCGAATTTCGGCGGAACGTGAAACTTTCGATGAGATTGTATTGGCTACCTCCCAACTTTAGCAACTGAATCATGGACCAAACTTTTACTATGGAACGAAACGCAAAAGGTGCCTATTCCCGGCCTTCTTTCATTTGATACGACACCATTGGTTCTCTTATTACAAGGTTGTACTCTTTCTTATGGTTGTTTATTGTAGCTTATTTAAAATATGTATATATATAGCACTTCGGCATTTGTTTACATTCCACCAATGATAAATTTCTAATGAAAATTCTACTAATGAGATGCCAACATATTATAAATGAAAATTATTTAATATTCCAAAGCTAATTTATTTTAAAATTATTACGTTAACTTCAAAATAGCGAGTATTCACGATAAACGAAATAGTTTGCGTTAATTTTCTCTACAAAATGTTTTATGTGCGATAAATACACACTTACACGATAAATTTGGAGCCGGTCGAGTTACCTAAGTTGAGAGTTAATGCCACATTAAATAAGATTTAATATATACAAGAAAGGGAGGCATAAACCGCAGGCGGCTGCAAAAATTGTGCCAAATTACTGAAATTGAGAAACAGCTTGTATTCATGGGCCGTTTAAAGTTGAACTCATTTTCAGTTTCATTAACGGTTATTTCTAAGGGGAGGTAATTATGCACGCAATTTGGCAAGGATTTAACTTTAACTGTAGTGGTTGAAACTACATATTTACATTTAAACTGTTATGAGACATTATGCTTATATAATATACGTCTCGGCTTCGATTCTCGGTTGGAACAAATATTTATATCATATTTTAAATACTACATATTTGTGTTGTTTTTTTTTCATTGAAATTCATACAACAGGTTATCCCAGTTTGGTGTCAAGACATTATAAGTACCTATTATTTATTATATTTAATTAATATTAAAATTCTTTAAAATATATAACAGAAGGAACAAGTGAGGTAAATATTTTAAACAAAACTATTATTTAAACTAACTAAAAAACTAGTATTTAAACATAAATCGATGAATATTATTTTAAATATCGTATTTTTTTTAAAATTGATCTTTACTTAAACCTGTTCTTAGAAGACGAAAAATGTGTATGTCTAAATGATTTATCTAAAATGACTGTTTACTTAAATTTTTACTTTTGTAGCTCTTTGTTATACATGATTCTTCACACAAAATCTAAATAATTTATAATATTGAAAATTAATTAAATTCACCAGCACAAATTGTAATCGATATTGTAGACACATTAAAAGGCTAACAACCAACAATAAAATACAGCATCAAGTGGAATAAAACTACGATCTGTAAGCCAATATTTCACCATTATAGCAAACACGATTTTATTTTTAGATTAATTTAATTAACAAATTAATTCACGTTTTGTGGTTTGCATGTGAATTTTACATTGTATCAAATATGCTTTGTATCAGTAAAACAGTTTTATTAATAGTTTACTTTTAACGTGTTATTAATTTCAGTCAATTATATTACTAGTTGAGGGTAGTTGAAATATAATAGATATGAAAGGGTCAATGACCCTAATAATAGTTCATTTCAATTAATTCTTCCGGCGTACGGGGACTCTATATTGATCGATGAAATTTATAGCATATACCTATAGGAATACAATTATAAAACATTTCCCCTATTAATAACCTTATGCCCTGAATAAATCACTTAATCTGATGTAACATTAGCAAGAAAGCGTCAAGTAATTTAAAAAACTAGTATCCCGGTTTACTTTAGTTTCTTTTTATCTGGTATACCTTCCAATGGTGAAACGTCCACAAGCTGAATCTCGGCGGCTTCCCTTTTAAAATTGTTATATTAATAAATTAATATTGTTGTTATATTAATTACGCGAAATAAAAATTAGTGTTGTTTTGAATTTATTTATTGTTATTTAAATTTAAGCCTTATGCTTCCCCCGACTGATGCCCTGTATGAACAAAACCATTAAGCATATTTCAATTAAGTAAAGTCTGCGTAATGAAGACAAACATTTTAAGGTAAACGATTCTTTATTTGCCCAGGAAAAAGGAGTGACGGTAATTATTCAAAAAGATGAATGCTATTTAAGATAATTCATCGCACGTCCCCTTTTATCTTTATGACAAATTACAGAAAACGTGGTGCTATAACTCAGTTTAATAATAACGATCTTAATAAAGTTTAGTATCTAAATACCTTTAAGAAGCCGAATAATAAACTCGTGATCTGTCTTAACAAATTATACCTGAAAAAACTTCATATATCAGAAAACACACGCTTATGCATCCAACATGCTTACACCAAGATAGTCGACGATCCATCGCGATTGACAATTATTACGTAATTAACGGTCATTGATGAAACCGTCAATTGATTGACAATCTCTTAAATTTGGTTGGTACACACACAATTATAATGTCTTTTGGTCGCTGTAAACAGTTTTATTTGGATTTGATTATCAGCGCGCCATGCACACTTTATAAAAAGACGTTTAATACCTACTTATAATATAACAATGTGAATTATATATATATTTTTAAATAATTAAATTGACTAAAAAAAATTAATAAATAAAGAATAAGTTCTAACCTTAATATATTTGATGATACATGTTAAGTTTATTGGTATCTTTATGTACATTTATATTTAACACTAGCAACACCAATTATGTATTGTTAAGTTGGCAATATGTACTAAAGAGCCGTTATGTCTACTTGTAATTTGTAATAAACGACCCCATAAGTAAATGTCATGATGTACCAATTCGTAGAAAAACTAAAAATACTTCACACGTCATCATTAGGATGTAAATGAAGTTATAAAAATGAAGGTAACTTACAAAAACGAAAATGCCGGATAAAATTAAATTCAGATAACATAAATTCCCGTGCACCGTTTGCGGAGACTCGAGACAAGTCTACCAAGGAAATAGGCACGAGATAGTGAGACTCAAGATGACGTGGACGTCGTAGTAGCTGTACCATAAAACCACAAAACCCACGGACATTCTATGGTAATCAAGCAATTCAAGCTAAGTTCTTTCTAATGACGTCATCGTGTTTCTCTTTTCAATTGCTTTACGCGCCAAATGACGCTTGCGTACCATAGATATTTGGGCACAGATATTATCAGGGCCATAGACATTATTTCGACATACAAATATAATTAAATCGAATATCGATAAATCGAATTCTTTAAAACAAATTTTCTAGTTTTAATGTAAAAAAGATTAAAAACTGATGTAACTTTAAGTTCCGACTACCTTGACGATTAGAGCAGATAACTCGCGGGATGTTCTAGTCTATAAAATAATTTGCATTCGCTAGTATCCCGAAGGAATAGGGGCTCATTCTACTCACTTCCTAGAAGGCAATCCCACCTAGTAACGAACTAGGGAAATTTATTCATAGCTTGCAGCTATCTTGTAAATGCGTACATCGTCAACGTGCAATTTCATATTTGTTGTTCTTTTTTTTCAATTGATTTATATCGCCTTTATTATTTTCATAGTTGAGATTTTTTTAAAAATATTTTGTTACAGTAGTCTAGTCTGATATAGAATGGGATCATAATGGAAAACAAATATAGAAACAAACGGGATGCATTCACCTCTTAACATATCTTGACTGTTCTCGTTATATTTTTTCTAGTTTTAAAGACATTATCCAATTTAATTTTGCTATTATTTTGATTAATATAATACAATGAAATAAACAAAGTTAATAAATAAAACTTCACGGAAAAACTAATAATAAAAGAGTCATAAAATTAGATAACAAATGAGTGGGAAAAGTGGATTTATATTATATATGGAGAACGCTTAGGTATTATATTACGCAGTAGGATGTTGTCGTGTGTAGATGAAATATGTTCAATTAGTTACTTACAAAGAAGTGGTATAGTTTTTAAGGAACTGCCGAGCCACCCGCCGCTTAATCTATGGTCTATAGAATTTATTATCTTTTAGTTTTACTATTTCAAACAAAAATAGAAACCTAACCCTATAGAGGGGATAAAACGCAATAAATGCTTCCGCTATGCCGGCTTGATTGACAGAGTATATTACTCAAGTTATAAAACAAATCACAATATTTTATTTGTATAGTTATCGGTTAGTATTTCTATGGAACTATGTTTTTATTACTATGTCTTACTGACCCCATATAGAGTACATGAATTAGGTTAACATGTCAAATTAATATTAAATTCATTGTATTATACTTTAAGAGATATAAACAATAAAATAAATAAATAATATGAAAGTTAAAACAAAACTAGAATTAAAAATAACATTAAAAATATATTTCTTACTTTATTTACTAAATAATAAATGTATTTATTTATTTGCAATAAATACAACAAGAGTTGCAAAATCTTAATTTATGCAGAATATTGTTTATAAAAATTCGAATATCGATTTTCAATAAAAAATCTATCTTCATATTGAGTAGAAAACTTTTGTTTAAAATATTCCTCCAAGAACTAGGGGTGGGGTAATTCTATAACCAATCCACTTGAGCGCGTCGCCTTCTCCCGGAAGTTAAGTAATGTTTAGATAAATCGATCTTCTAAGTTTTATCGAAGTAAATTTAAATTTATTTTGCTATTCCAAGCCATCGCTGTTAGATTTGTAGTGACATTTCATCAGATGCTTTATCCTAAGAATATATATGAAAAACGCGCGTGGCCTTTTTGCTTATAGAATGAACTAAACCAGATAAATCACAATAGTATCAATTAAATATTATCAATTATAAAAATAATTCAAAATTTATACTATATATTTGTAATATTTAGGTTCAGAATTTTAATCCGACATTTCGAACTCTTTACAGCTAAAATAAAAGAATGTGAGTGCGATAATAAGCCACAAAAACTAATAGAAGAATGTTTAATTATGGGTGTACTGTATCAGGCCGCAGATCAATCCCTTTAAATTATCTTATATATTTTAGTAACAAGTAATTACTTCAAAATGGACTACTTACTTAGGGACTAGAAGAAAACGGTGAAAACTAAAAACTATATCTTGCTCTTCAAGGTAACGTACACTATGATTAGTAGTAGTCTAATAAATAAACCTAAGAATTTTATAATTTTGTTTAATCAGAAAGTAATTATATGCTTAGTAAAGCTAAGTAAGCTTTGTTTAATAGTAAAACATATTCGAGCACAACAAATATCGTTAACGCGTACGACTGCGGTTTTTACTTACTCATGAGACGTCGCATTCCCGTCTATTTACACAGAACATGTTCCATTACAAATCCTAATTAAAACATACTTAGTACGCGGATTAGGAATGCCGAAAGCTGCGGTTTTGTAACACATGGCGCTTCCATTAGAATTACATGTGCAGCAAAAAGGTCGCGCATAATGGATTTGTCGTGTTAGAATTCGCTGGTTACGTCCACGACTCACTAAATGCTTCAGTTTAGACCGTTTAGCTGTTCCTTAGTTATGCGCTCGCTTCAACTAATTTCAGTTTCATTTTGCATGGTTGAGCTTGTTTTGAGGGTTACAGTGGAGTTGCTTTAAAACTCCATCGTAAATTTAATCATACATTTAAAAAGTACTTATCAACATTTACGATTAGTTTTATAAAGTTATGGCTTTAAAACCTTTGAAACAGCATTCTATTGTAAATTTTTGACCTCTTTGGTATAGTGATTATCTGTTACGCAATATTTTCTGATTTTGTTCGGATCTGTATATTAAAAGAAATACATATTATTATTCCATTCGAGCTTTTACATATAGCAACTGAGAGACATGCGTGGGGTGTTATTTTGTATAACTCACAATTTCGATATTTGAACCGCCTCCAAAGTTGAATTTAACTCTAAAAATACAAAGAAAATAAATTTTAAACTGAAAAACAACATCACGTGTTTTTAAATTCCCTGCGATTCCGAAAACAAGGTGCGATGGCAAATACCGCTTTTATTGGTGAAGTACAGATAGTAGGAATGTTGGTAATGCAGATCGCATCCGGAAGAAATCCTTCTGATCCCAGCCAATGTCTGAGTGCACGTCGGGATAGAGTCTCCAGACCCCGCTGTCCTTCTTTATACTAAATCCTTAAGGTGACTTTTCACTACTACCATTACCAGATAAATTATTGTGGCGACACGTTTGTTTTATTTGTCTACATACTAAGACAGTACATTGGTGTTCCCTATACAAGTGGGCTAGTACATTACGTTATTTAATTAGTGCCTATGATACAAGAATAACAAAAGCGAATTGGACTTCAATTACGACATTGTAGTTTCTTAGAAAGATATTTAGTTTGAACAAATCCGGTTCTAAAGAGTAAATGAAATGCTATTATTAAGTAATATATTACTTAATAGTGTAAACTAGGCTTTATATTTTTATAGAATATAGTAGCCGGGTCCGCAAGAAATTGGAAAGTTAATTTAAAAATGATATTGATCCTTCTTTTTGAAAATCTTGTATGTTATTAGGTTTAATATATTTCAAATCATAATTTAAAGAGAAGATGATTTACAGGTAGTAACCATATTCGTTATGCTTACTGGAGTTCAGTAACAAATGAATAAAATATGTTTTTGTTTTATAACAATAATATTATTCAGTTTATTGTTCTCGTATTACAGCATTATACAAAACAAAATATAATTGTAGTAATATTACTTTTACGTAAAACTTTTACGTTTCAACTTTGAAAGGCTTTTATTCTAGTAAATTATCTTTTTGACGAGCAAATACACAAAACTGTCGACGACAAGACACAGTTTTATGCGACCATCAAAATTTTAGTGCAAGTGCTAAGACAGTTTTATTCATTTTGCTCAGCTATTTTGGTCGAAATTTTACTTATGGCTGGAATTATAACAAGACAAGGAGTAATATTAACTTTTTATTATAAATCTATTGAAACTCAACTCAGTCTCTTAAAATTTTTATAATTAATTTTCGAGGTGACATTTTCGTAAAATTCACTACAAAAATAGTTTACTATAGTATTACCTCTATTTTCGCAACGGACTAATGCGGCTTAGTAAGTTGCCAGTGGTATCTGCAGTACATGTTCCTGTTTTTAATATATCTAATAAGCTATCATCTGTTCTATGTGATTTGCATACATATTTCCTTTGATATAACTTCTCTAGTATATATCACAAATAATTGTCTATTTCGATAGTATTTACAAATACTAACGTTAGTAAGTCATTCAAACTTTTCTCATTTTGGCGTACACGTCTTTGTTACAATATACAGTGAAACGTTTTTTTCAATAAAAGTGTTCCGATTCAGTAATCCTTTGTGTGGCGCACGTCCGTCGGGTGCGTTCCGGATTGTCCAACTTCAATATCCGTTTCTATTGCCTACGAGATACACTACTTTAAGAGCTCGCTTCGACTTGTTTCTTTTACTTATGTATTTGGTTCAATTATAACGAAAGGAGTGTGCTTTGAATAAATAAGATTTAAAAAAAATAGAATTTCGTACATGTATTTTGAATGTTTGTTTGAGGGTAAATCCCTACTAATATTATAAATGTGAATGTGAGTTTGTTTGTTACGTTTTCACGCAACAACTACTTAACTGATCATCATGAAACTTTGTACACACATTTTTGGAGGTACTAGAAGTAACATAGGATACTTTTTATTTAAAAAATATATATTTTACTATATTTTCCAACTGACTATAGTTTCAGCTGTTTGGAAGCATATTGATTCATTTCTATTGAAATGATCTCTGATGCTTAATTAATGACTTAAATGCGAGCGAAGCCGCGGGTGAAAGCTAGTAAAATATAAATTCACGTAAATCTAGCTACTTTTCTCCACTGCATGTGCGGTTAGAGATATTGACTCGTGGCAAAGTTACATTGTGCAGTAAGCTTCACGTGCAATAAATTTTACATTTCTATGATTAATTTTGCAGCTAACTCAGGCACTACATTTGGGATATTATGAAGTTGAATTTATAATAATAGAATTTTGTTATACTTACTTATTTGACTTACAATTTATTATTATGAAATTAGTTTTTTTTTTAATTAATTTTATTAATTGCTAAACCTCATTATTATTATTAACAACATGGAATATATATTCACAAATTAATACTTGAACTGCTTCAAATATATTTTAATTTAAATATCAAAATCGAAATAGGGGAAAGTTCTAGAAGTAAGAAATAGAAAAAGAAAATACAGATTTTTAAAAATATAATAACATGTAATAACATAATATATCTAAATATAAGTAAAATATTTGTATCAAAAATCAAAAATTATTATTAGAAAGAGAATTCAATATGAGTTTTTTATCAATAAATCTCAATTGTGAATGCATAAAATCCAAGTTATAGAGGCCACTAATTTTCTAACCATAAACTCTGTTCTCCAGAAGCGGGCGTGAATGTGAGAGATTTTTATTGAAAACGCAGCCCGCTCTGCATAGGCAATAAACTGCAGCTCCGAGATAGGGTTGAATAAGTTTCAATTTACCACTAATTTTTCACCCGTCTGTTTCTTTTAAACTATAAATAACATTACGTATTATAATATCATAATTGTTATATATTAATTGGGAATGAAAATATTTTTAGACGTTAATATTGATGACTTGTATCAAAATTACTATAAAACGCCTGAAATTAAATAATAACTCATAAATAGTTACATTGATAAATAGATTAGCAATTCTGTGTGCTAAAGAATAAGAAAAATAGTTAAAGAAGGTATTACGAATACAGAAATATGTACTAAAATTCCTATATTCGATCACATTCTTTAATTAACTAAGTTACAAGCTACTATATACAATAATTTAATTTAAAAATGGGAGAAAAAAATAAGCCAAAATCACAATTTTGCTTACTGTCGTGTCAGCAATTCTCCAGTGCAGTATTTGCAAATTCATATCGTATATCTACAACACATAAAAAATGTAAAATATGTCTGCCGGTTTAAGTAGGTTATATAAAAGTCCTTTAGACGTTTCAAGCCAGGGGGGCTACTCAGGCGCACTTCGGACGAAAATACGGACGTTTCCTACTCAGGAACACTTACGTAATCATTCACGAAATTACGGATTTGACAGCGACGTCACGACGGATAGGCCACACAATGCTTATTTTACGGATATTTGACAGGAATTTTTACGGGCTTATATGTCAAAATTCACGTAAGCTACAGAGGTGACGGCCGTATCACGAAATTTCGGATATGTCTGAATAGCCCCTCAGAACCAATTACAAAAATACAGATTTTTTATTATATTATATTCCGCTCAATATGTTGAAAAATTAATAAAGTAAATATGAGTGAACAATATTTAATTACTTTAGATAAACAAACAGATAATTCATACACTTAACCGCATAGCTGAATGTATGACAACAACACAATGTCGGCAAAGCAAATCGTTTTGCCACTTTCAGCAAGTAACCACGATGCATCGTTCCCACAATTAGGGTTGTCAATTATGTACTAAAATTAATTTAATATATAATAATTAGTATTTGATATTATAACATTGTATATAGTTGGATACGCCTTAAATGACTTATAACATACTTATTGCAATTTATACATAAAAATATACCTAAATAGTGTGTTTGTCATACGTCATATGTCATATACAATTGTTACAGCATAGTTAAAGAAAGGTTTTATATTACAATTGAGTTATATTTAACTGAACGTTTACGGCTCTATGATCGTTCAAGTTCTCTCCCAACGGTTATAAGTTATTCGCAAGATGTGACTAACCATCTGTCATTTTAGTTATTATTTTAAGTATAGTTCTTCTTTGTATTCTATCTCAGATTTTTTTGTTAATTTTCATTATTTATTATATTAAATATAGTACTTAAAACGAGTTGATTCATGTTCAAAATTAAATAAAAAACTTAATTCGAACTAAATGATCTATTAGATAGCATCCCTAATCACGCCACATATGTTGAACAAAAGCTCACTGATTGTAATTTTGCTGATAATGCGGCAGCGGCCGGCATAGGGGACTGCAGTTAGTATTCCGTTCACTATTTAATATCGAACTAATGAAACGTTTGCAAATTAATAACTGTAATATACACACATAAAATATAGTTCCCTTTTATTTTATTTTTTTTAGTTTGAAAAGGTAATGCACGTTGGTTAGTTACAAATTTCTATTATGAATAATAAAAATAGTAAATATTATTATTTATTAATCAGTTCTATTTTCAATGCTTGTTGATAATAACACACAAAATTAATTTGCAAATGATGAATATTTTAATATCTACCAATAAATCAGTTTATAACTACCCACATATTATATCATTGAGATAAATATACTAGAGTGGATATGGAAAACAAAATTTATGCGAAGGTTAATGTACAACTGTACTTGCGTATACGAGATGAGTTGTGACTTGTGTGTATTTTTTATTTAATTCTGTCTTCTCTTCTACTGTAACTTATTGACACTAAGATAAGTTAATGTACTGGCCACTTAAAATATTAAAACTCATTAAACGAACATTAAAATATTGGTCCTCGTAGAATAACAACTTTGTGTTAGGTGTCATCTCTAGTTATTTAACTCAATGTATTATTTAGTGGTATACATGTCATAGTTATAATATTATATAGTTTTATTTTGAATGTAAATATTAAAATTAAATGTAAATTAATAAATTGATATTTAGCTTTTAGTACTACGGCGTAGTTATTACTACGACTCGTAGCAGCGGCTACGCGAGTTTGCGCGTAGACATTGAACAACACTACACTCCCCTACTTCTTTTTTAGTTATTAAAATTACTAATTTACGTTGTACTTTTAAGATACAAAATGCATTGTAAATTCTAAGTGTAAAGTAAATTGTTCACGTTAAAAATGTGCTCAGTAACGTCACATTGTGAAATATGTATGTAAAAGTGAGTGTGGCAAATGCATTCGTTTATCATTGGCGACCAGTACAGAATGTTCTGCAGTTTTGTCTGTGTATAAACGCGAGGGGATTGCAGAATATAATTTTCAAAATTGACCCCTAATTTTCGGCCCATGAGACGAATAAAATTGTAAAAAAAAATGTAAGCCGCTTATATTTAAAAAAAGTTCACTGTACACTATATTCTAAATAAATATATTGGAGTGAATACAAAAACTTACTTTACTTAATAGCTTAACTTTTTATTTCATTTTTTTCTTATGTATTTACATTTATAACGTTGATTGAAATAAAATATTAAAAGTTAGAAGACATTGAAGAGCCTATAAATTGCAATAATTAAAATATAATTAGTAAATGCATATAAAGTATAATATTAAAATACAAACAAAAAGTATTTGTGACTATGTAACATACATAACTAAAAATAAAGTAAACAATAATATCCATCCAGTCATGGTTAGACTAGATCTATTGTTTTAGCAGGAAAAATTCGTCCCATTAACAGTTGGGGTCGAATTTATGATGTGTATAAAAATAAGACTCTTTGAAAGTGGGGTAGAGAAATAAATCTCATTTGGAAGGATCCGACTGATCCTCGGTGTGGAGACGAAATCAGCGGTATGCACACAAGGACTTTGCATGTAAAGAAATGCGAAGTAAAAAAATGGGTTTTATAAAATGGTTTTATTGAATTCGATTTTGTGGTTGAAACATTGTTTTTATTGAATTTCTAGAATGTATACGAAGTTTTATTCTTCTGTTTACACCTAAACTATTATTTTCATATACTAAGTACTTTTATCACAGGCACTGAAATACCAAATTATATATATCAAAGTTACATATAATATCAATTTGACTAGATTCGTACACGGGGTTTATCAATTGAGCCCCACATTCATGTTAACATGAAAACGGTAGCCTTCAAAATTAAATTCGTATTAATATTTTGCGAAAATAGATCTCTATATATAATCACTTAGTATTATTAAACAATTTACAAAATTAAATAAAAACAACATAAAAGTTTGTTAAGTCTTTTAACAAAAATCAAGATTTTTCCTCGCCATTATAAACCGGATAGGCTAAAAATAAAAATTGACATTTTTATAAAACTTTTTGTAAAATCTTCTGGCTATTTTTGTAAAAAGAATTATCCAGATTGTTTTTTATTTCCATTTATAAAAATTACCGTTGACAAAAAGGATTTTTTTATCTTTTGTTTTATCAAGATGATAAATATGTAGATTAGTACAGAAATAGATAGAGATGTATGTTTTTAAGTAATTAAAACAATTAATGTAAACAAAAGTGATCCTCTACAATTCCACACAAGAACAATAGCAGCAACTAACAGGTACAATTTTATTTACGTAAAACCACAAACAGAAGCTCAAATATTTATCATACAATCCCGTTTCCCGGGGGTTTCTGCCACGTCTATGTACAATTTATTTTTAACAGCGTTGATCTATTCAACGACGCCTGCCGTAAACAACAATCCGGTTCTAAATAATTTTCAAATTGGATCACAGCAAAATATCCCTTACACCCAAACGTTTTAGGAAACAGAATCGTGTGTTACACTGGTGTAATTATTATCATCAAATTTCCAAGTTTCACAAAATGAAATTTAGTTTAGAATATCTTAATGCTCATGGCTGTAATATTTAATTATACATTTCGTACATTCTAGACGCGAGAGGTTTAATTGTTATTGTTGACGAAGCACCAAATTGAGCTATCTGATATTAATAATGAATCTCTATATTTTCACGGACAATAAACGGTTTCAGATCAAATTCCGGCGACAAGATACATTCCTCGGAGATAGTTGTTTGCCCATCGGAATTTAATACACCTTTACTAAATCTATGTGCAGTCGATCACGCGCCTGTACTACGTCAGGATAAGATTGAATATGGACCGAATATTCGAAACATAGAAACAGGAAGGTCAGAACTATCAAAGTGGAATTCGAGTGATTTTGAGAAACTAGTAGGTAATTAAATGTTATCCAGATTCTTGTGGGCTAAATTACATCAAAAGCAATATCTTAGAAACTGCTATAAAGGACGTGTAAGGGTTATGAAATATATTGAAGTTTGAGACTTTGATTGACCAGACTAAATTATAAGAGGACCTTTTACATTGTTTAATAATTTGACCTGAAGAGAACATATTATTAAGATTATTTTACTAATTTAATAGACCACGTGTTTACTGTTTTATTTTGAGTACCTACGTAGTACGATTCAAAATCTTTGTACCTGTCGCGGAGAGGCTGTAAAATATTTTAGAAATATCGAATTAAAAAAATATCTGAATGAAATATATAAAAATAAAATGTTAAATGAGTTTCGCAAACAATAATTTTCACTTATTACACTACATTTTTATCGTTCGCAAATACAAATGTAATACTAAAAAAGCAGTGAATTGAGAAGAATATACATATATAGTTGTATTGTAATTTTCGAAACAGATATGTTAGAACAATAGTTTATTAATTCAAATACAGTTGAATTGAAAACTTGGATGCGGAATGAAACTGCGACAACTTGTTCTCATTTGGAATTCATAGAATAGAAGTAGGAACTGCATGGAAGAAGGTATGTAACCTTGCTTCTTAACTTGTTTAGGAAGTTCCACATAGTTATTGCTGACTTATTCTTGTTATTAATAAATCGATTACTATTCGAGTAAAATAATATTTGAATACTATATTTTATTAATAAATGCTTTTATACGAGAGCGACCGTTGCCTAGTGGTTAAGGGTGCGGACTCGCGGTCGAGAGACCCCGTGTTCGAATCTCTCAAAAATTAATCCGGTACCAATGCAACTTTGTTATATGTGGGTACTTTGGTCGCTCAATGCCTATAGTATAATAATATGGGCACATAAAGAGTGGTAGGCAGACTGATGATGGCATTAGCCCAGTATGTCGTCCCGAAGTAGTACCACCACTTTCAAGTGGAACTCCAGTGAAGTGACCTAGTCGCGTTTCGGGATCAGCCAAGCCGGGATAACGGGAGGAGGAGTTAATTTGGACATGCTGGCCTATCAATAAAAAATAAATAAAAATAAAAAATACGCGTAATATATACAAGCACAGGATAATAAAAAAATATTAATAAGTTTTACACAATCAAAACAAAAGGTAGGTAAGCATATACTTTGTGGACAGGCAACCTAGAAATGGCAAACACTTTCATTTCAAATGCTTTTGTCTTCACCCAACTATGAGAAATATTGAATGAACATAAATTGAATATTCACAGACATTTGTAATGAAATCTCTTAACATGCCACTTTCAACAAGACGTTATTCGATTGAAATATTCCTATGAGACAAATTTCATATTATTATTATATTTGTATTAAAAATGAACACAAATTGACAAAAGAAGGTAATAAAAAATTATTTGTTCGTTATACGTTGCTGTACTTTTTTTAGTACAATTGAATATGACAATATATTATTAAATGATCTGATATTAAAAAAAGTTAATAAAATGACTCCGTTTGATACAACTATACTTGACTTTGTTTATTATAATGTATGCTTTGAGATCACATTTGCTTTCTTTCTCTTTAGTATTGTTTTCAATGAGAACAAATATGATTTGGGAGTTCTTTTTTCGTTATACATAATTATTAAATATACGTAAATATTATAATGTCTTTAAAAGGAAAGCATTATCGCTATGTTTATAATTACATACATCGTAATTATCATATAAAAATGATCATTGATATGAAATTTAACAAATAGCAACCAATGAGTTTCCACTATCTTCCCACAGATCGTAATGAAAAGAAAATTATATTAAAAAAATGCAGATAAAAAATACTTCTTAAGGTAATTTAATATATTTAGTTGTAAATAACTAATGATACAATGAATTATAATTAAATGAAATCGATTAATGAAATTGAGTAGTTATTATTTTTTTAATTATTGCTGTATCTATTTCTATGGTAATTAATTTATTGATAACCCAGCATATGACCACACTCCGCCTGATGTTAAACTAGAGTACGGTCCATGAGCATAGACAACTGTTACCACAGACAGATGTCCGCACGCAACAGTCGACTCCACTATGCCAGCTTGAGGACACGAATGAGCTCTGTCCAAATTGACAGGGCACACTCCTCTCATTATCCCGGCTACTTCCAAGCTGATCCCGAAACGCGAATAGGTCACTCCACGGGTGTTCCGCTTGAAAGTGGTGGTACTTCCCCAGGACGACATACTGGGCTGATGCCATCATCAGTCTGCCTACCACTCTTTAAATATATCTATCTAATATTGGTACCGATTGAAATTGTAAGAGATGACTCGATTGTGAGCCATCGCCTTCAACCGTTCTTGTATAATTCTGAAATAAACAACATAATTTATTTAGATTACAAGAACTCTGTATATAGTTTAAATGGAAGCAAAATTTACAATGTGAGAATGAATATTTAATCTTTTGTATTTTGTTGTATTCTAGTGCTCCCTTTGTATGAGGCACGAGTACCTACACTGAACACGTCACAACAAAAGTGTTACAATAATTTTGACGTGTATAACTGTCAGTTTTTTGTTAATTTATTTTGTTACTTACTATTAATGAGACAATATTATTATAACCTAATTATTTTTATTATTAGTTGTAAGGATTAATAATGTCCATGTTGTAATTTCTTGAATACTTCGACCGTATCAATAACTGTTTCCTCTTGAACACCTACTGTGACACCAAAACATTTAAAATAGTTTGATTTTTTTTACAGTATCATTATTTTAAGAAAAAAAGATAATCGGGTATTGTCCTATGTAATTTGGAATCAGGATATTGTATGTAAATATATGATCATAATAAGTTGGATATTTACTGTGACAGATGTTGTAATAGTATATCTAGAGTAGTGTGGGTGGAAGCCTTTAAATATGGAGGTATTCAAACAATGTGTGGCAGGTTGTGAGGAAATGTAAAAGGCTTTGCTCTTTGTTTCCGCTACCTTATTATGTGTACAGTTTGGTACATTGAATAAACATTTTTCTTGTATAGAATATTTTATGTTATTAACGTTAGCATTACCATATTTAAACTAAAAACAGTTGAATTCACGTCTATTGTCAAATGTTTTGTTAAGCGCTTGTTGTTGTTGAAATTTATTAGTGATTGCTTTTATTATTATATAAAAAATAATATTGTTTTTTTTCTTAGTACCTATTAATTTTAGATTTTATTATATTTCAAATAAGAACTCAGAAAAACTACAATTTTATACTTAAAATTATTTATAGAAAAAAAAGATGTGTGTTTATATAATAAAACACGTAAATAGTGCGTAAATTGTACCTCGCTGCTATAGACATGAAACTCATGTCGTCCTATCATCTCTTGGGCATCGTTACAGGCGACTAAGAGAAAATAATGGAGTTGGGAGTGCTTCAGTCTTGTTTTATAAAATATAGCTATGAAATAGGTCACGTATCCACACGTACACACACACACACACACACACAAACAAACCCACATTAATCTAATATATTGTTTTAT
>JAPWLS010001361.1:0-44289 GCA_028551675.1 Tineola bisselliella | reverse complement strand
CTTTCAAGGGCAGGTTCTAAAAATATTAGAGCAATTCATGGAAGAGAGCCACTTGATTTGATATACGAAGCGAAGTCGTTTGACAGGCGATAAATTTAAGTTAAAATTATTTGTAACCGTCGACTTTAGTTTTAAATTATTAGGCAAATTCATAGAAGGAGACCCAGCGATGTTAGTTGTAACCACTTGTGTTTGTGAAAATAATATAAGGCTGCGTATACATTTAGCGAATTTAAATTTGGAATTTGTTTATATGAAATTTGGAAGATGATAAAAACATAATTCTATCTTCTCAATGTAGACTCGCATAAACGTCGAAGTTTAATTATATAATAATTATTATATTTAATTATGATAAATAATTATATCTATTTCTATAATATTTAAAATGTCACATTTAATAGTGTGTTACTATTTTAAACTATATTCGGAAGGGTTATATTATGGTCAAGTAATAAGCATTAATGCAAACAATTTTGTATTAAACATCTATGGACCTTATAATCAGTTATATTTTATTTCGAAGGGTTTCGTCTCCTTCTTCTAAGACAAAGGTGGTGGGGCTGTAGGTTGGAAGGTTCTCTCTTTTCTAGATCGGTAGGGCCCATAACCTGAGGCCCCAGTTCGAAAATGAGTAATCCATTTTATAGAAAGGCTGACATTAAATTGAGTTCCTTCTCGTATTCATTTCTAATCGTTTCGCGTAAAATTAGTGCGGTTCGTACTACTACTCGTATTCGTTATATTATACATTAAATTCGCGTGGCCCATATGTTATCAATCGCGAGTGATAGTGTGTTCGAGATCATCCGCGGGACGGCGTGCACGAGGCGGCGGTACAGAGCTAAGTTGCATGTTCAATTACTTATTTGTATTATGAATTTTGATTTATAAATTTTCTCTTTGTGAGCACATTTTCAGGTGATCATTATAACTGTATTTTCTGTGTCTCTTTCTATGAATTCTTACTATAACATTTAATTCTATAAATTACACAACGTAGCGGTCCATATTTAATTAGACAATCACAACGTTGGGGTCCTGCCACTCAAAACTAGACGATCACGATCATAAATCTTTGGCCAATATTAGTTAAATAAGTACTATATTATTAAGGGATGAATTTCCATATAGGCGGGAGGAAAATTCAAAGGGGTAGAGGGTTGCTAGGTAGGTACATGACCATCTTCAAATGTTCATTCGAACTGAACACGGGGGGAGTGTCACAATAGGAGGGCATAAGAATTTTAGAAATTCTAAGGCATGGCACTAGAAAGGTTGGGAAACACTGATCTAGAAACTTCCTATTAGAAGATCAGAAAATATATAAAAATGTATATATGTAAAATCGTATTCAAATTTTATTTTTATTTTGACACGCTTCTATATATTCGTGTCAATATTCCGGTTCCAAAATGACCGAATGGCTTGTGCTTGCAAAGAATTAAATGTAATTCAATAAATTTATTGTAGAATTGTACAAAATAGAATCGTTTACAAAAAATAATGAGCAAAGTTTTACTTGAAAGTCATGTGAAGAATTTTTGAGACCGGTCATATTGACCGGTTGATAGTTCTAGTGTTAATAACAGTAAAAAATGTATTATATAAATGTAAAAATACTTTTCATTAACATAAAAAAGGTTAATTCATGCATTCAGAATCGTGAAGCAATTACACGCTGAAGATCTCTAACAAATTGCGCGCAACCATTATTTATGATCTCCCTTTGAATCGGAGCATCCTTCTAACGTTTTAATATAGGAACTTGTATATAAAAGACCCCCTTTTGAGGTAAAAACCTGACGAGGGTCTCATTTAGAAACACCGTGAAAGTGCGTAATTAGCCCGTTTTGCCGACCTTCATCTCAAACTCTACTTTATATTTTACGCTATCAAAATAAATAAACATATATCAAATACATTTACCATCAGTAGGTCAACATATAGTGAAGTCTTTACCTGTAACTATTCTATCGTTTGTATCGTCTAAATTATAACCAATCGCGTTTGTAGTGCTTGGAGTATTATATTTTTCAAAGTACAGCTTACTATAATAAAAAAAACTTGAACTACACATTTCTCAATACCAATTCAATAGTATGTATGAATAAATATAATAAAAAAGACTAAATAATTCATGTATTAATTTGAATCGATGACGTATTATAATTATGTAATCAATATTTTGTCAATTGTAATAACTTATTCCGTCCTAATAGGAGTATCGATAAATTTATTTCATATAAGGCAATGCTTGACACGTGGGACCCATCACTTAACTAACTATATGACAAAAATCGGTTAATAAATTTTAATTAATAAAACAAATAATTAATTGTTTTCACATCCTTGTATTTCTAATGTGACATACAATAAAAAAAATGTATTTGTAAATATTGAACTATTCAATAAAGCAATTTAAAAGTATTTACCTACTCTAAATAAATCCTTATAAAAATATAATAACGTTAATTACAAGAGAAAAGGTTATAATGAATTCAAGAAGACGGAGTAAGGAGTTGCCAAACTTACTCTTTGTCATTTTAGATTAGGAAACTTTGACTATCATCACTGCAGTGGGATTCTAAGACACCCACGCCTTTTAAAGTAAACGTTATTTTGCTAAAATACAAAGAAAATATCGAGTTACTCCATTCATTAGCGCCACCATGACCGGGCGTTTAATCTATATTTAAAACAATTACACTAATCGTTATATATATAGATTCAAACTTGATCTTGAAACAAGAAATCATATAATACGAATCATCGATATAATTCGTTAAATTTTCAACCGCCTATAGATAACATGGGTGACCAACCTACGTCTCGCAAGCCACATGCAGCTTTTTGAATCATTATTTGTGTCTCTCGATAAATGTACCCGAGTTCCCTTTTCATTCTTGTGCTATTATATTTTTAAAAAAATATTATGTGTATAATTAGTATGTGTTTCAAAATGTCTTTTAAATTACTGACAACAAATATTAAATACTATAATAAGTGCAACGTTTTTTTTTAATACCATTTTTGCATATTTTTAAATACGTATGTAATTGCGACTCGCGAAAAATTTAGAAATTAGCTCAGACTATCAAGGAGCATGGACACCTCTGGCATATAACATAAAACGTAGGTATTTATTTTTTAGTTTTAAGGAAGTTTCAAATTAAAACAGGCGACTCGTTAAGCAATTTTATTGTTTTTCGATACTGAAAAAAAAAACGTATTCTTTATATAGCATGAGAACGCGTGTCACTTGTTTCGTAGCTAAAAACGTTGTATACTATTATAATTCATGTATTATTGAATGAAAATAAATTCAAAATTATATTCTAAGCTCAATACTAGTTTTAATACATAGATAAGTTTATGTAAATGTATATACGGATATATCTACGTCCAATTAGATCGCCTCCTAACAATTTCCGTACAGATCTCGGACATAATAGTGAGGCATTATTTATAGAAACAATAGGGTCTTACCAACATGAACTCGGAGTCTATTCACATTGAGAGAATAGCATTATGACAACATATAATAGAACAATGACAAATTATATCACTATTGGACCCTATAAAATAAAAATATTTAAACATTAGCCTGAGACAATGGGAATTAAATAATTTAGGCCAATTAACAATAAAATACATGTTATCGTAAAATCTAGATGTAAAAACAAAAGACGCGCATATGCACGCGTACAAAATTCAGTTCGAAATTCAAAATTCGACGTTTCGAATATAGAAAAAAACAAATGCAATCGCAGTTCCATTGTCCAATAAAGCAAATATTCTTTAAAATTGAAGCTATCTCATATTTAGTGTAATGTTTAAACATCGTTTAATAGTAATTGGGACAAGCTAAAATACGATCCATACACGGAATTGATATCGCATCTTCTATTCCATTTGAGAAGAAAAGTATGCACCATACATAAACGAAGTATAAAAATAGTTTGTTTATATTTAAATAAAACAAAAGGCCTAAAAATACCTTTGTAGTATAATGTCGTGTTTAGGAAATAGCTTGTCTATTTTGACTATTGAATGGCATTAATAAATGGGTTTATAGGTTAATGTAATAGGGTTGACGTCAGTTATTTGTAATATTATATACATTGTCGATTTCAAAAGGGATTGTCTGAATTAATTTTAATTATCCTTTAAGTTTTATAAATAGTTCTTTTTTTAAAAAAAGACAATGGTCACGTGATCACACCCCACGTGAGACCAGAGATTGTCAATGGTGTAACCAATTGATCGTTTACAAAGTCAATTGTCAATCGAAGGCATGTTTGTATCTAGGATTTTGTATTTTTAATACTTATGCAGAAAAATTGGTTTCGAAATTTTTTCCCGCAACTTTACATTCATTTTCACTTTTTGAACTAGAAAAAAAAATAATTGAAACAAAATCTATTTATAATATTATTACGTAATATATAAATTTTCATCATATTTCCATAATATTATAGTTCAATATTATTATAATAAATTATTTTTCTACTATTTTTTATTCTTTTTCATCATCCGTAGGTTCCTATTGGAGCATTAGGACTTGTCAAAATAAAATTATACTCAATAAGACAAAAATATGTATATAAATATATAACGTATTTGTAAACTTACAACTTAGAAGTATCCAAAGTAATTAAGCGGAATGTGACCTGTCAACCCAGTTGTTTTTGGAGATTATAGGTAGGTAATAATTGCTAATATTACCTAATTATTTCTGATTGAACAAAAACCAGTAGTATTATTTACACAAAACTGTCAGCCAGTAAAATAGATAAAAAAATAAAACAAAAATTTAATCTATGATATATGATGATACGGAAAGGTTAACTTTATTATCTTATCAAGAAAAATTGTACTTGCCGTAGAAAATTCCAAAAACAAAAACAAAAAATTTAAGAATACATTTTTAAAATATCATATTTGCATAAGCAGAGATGAGCATAGAAGCGCAGGGACACAACAGCGCGGGCGTTTCCGCAACCGGCTCCGGCGCCTTACCATTTCCGTATCCAAACGGAACACTTATTATTTTTATTACCTTTGCACAAAACTCTCATGTTATGTTGAAATTTAAAAAAAAATTAAAAAGTCAATAGTTACAAAAATACCACACTATTTCAAGTAGGTACAAATCGATTGAAATATCCGAATTTGTTTTGTAAATATATAAAAGACATGTTATTATTGTTTATTCCTAGCTCTGTCTACCCCTCAGAACTTATAAGCGTAAACATAGAGAGATGTTTATTTAAACGCGTTAATAACATTGCTTTAGTCTTTGTAAATTTAGTGTAGAATTTTGTCAAGTAATTTTAATAAAGCAATTACGCCTAATTATTTTCGCGATCAACTTAATAACTAAATTTATGGTAAATTGTTTATTTTACATATTATTTAATTAATTAAAAACTTTTCAGTCATTTGTTTTTTTATTATTTCTGTTCTTATAATGTGAATATGATTTAATTGATTTGGCTTATTATCGTCTCACAGGGACCGCGTCAGAGTAAGATATTCAAAAATAAACACGATATTTAAATTAATGTAAATTTAATTAAAAACAATGTTTAAACTTCAATTAATGGTTTTCTAGTGTTTGCTATTAAAACAAAATTAAAATAATTGATTGAATGAAAATATGCGTCATTTGGCATTTGTGTCGTAAAATAAATAATTTAATTTTATAATAGAGTAAAATAATCAAGCAATTTTGCTGTTAAGAAATTTAGCAGCGATACGTAAATAACGAAGAGCAAAATTCCAAGAAGTTTTCGACCTAGAAATTTCACAAAAGCTCTAAATATAAAAGGTTATTTATTGTCTTTAAAATACAAAGACATAATTGTTTCGTTACTTTCCCAGCTACAATGTCAAAATCTAAATCAAAATCCATACAAAGTTCAAAATTGGCCGAGCATCTGCACCGTAGCAATTCGCAACGGTAGTTCACAAAGGCAATGCTGTTTGCTTTATGCCGAGCTACAGAGGGATAGCTCCTTCAAATGTATTCAACCATTTACGTCACAAGGACTCGGCCAATCTCTAGGGGTTTAATAATGTATAGATCCTTTTTCCTCGATCATCTAAATTGTTAAGAGTCTTAGGGATTGCTTTTATACGGAAAAATAACAAATAAATTTTAATCCACTTTTATTTTACTACATATGTTAATAATAAAGTATAAAATTTACTAACAAACAAAAGAACGTAGACAACTGCAGTTCTTATTAATTTCTGCAACTTTTATTACTATTACTTAATAATGAAGTATTGTTGTCGTTATTTAGAATGGGTGTGATGCTACATAGAAACAAGGTAAACCGAGCAAAATTAAGTAAGTTCGAAGTTTTAGGAACGTTGCTGTTAAATCGAGTTAAATGGAATTCATATTGTATATTATAAAAACTATTTAACAAGCAACTCGTTTAACTATACCTACTAATATTAGTAAAAAAAAAAGACTATCCCGCCTCAAACAACTAAAATGTTCAACTTCATTTGGGAGCCACTGAAAACGTGCGCATATCGTTTCTTAGTGGCATTCATCACGGACTGTGATTTACGTAGCGAGTTGGGTCTACCCGAACAATAAAAAGCAATTTAGATATTTTTTTCTCTCCCACTTTTTTCATTAGCAAACAAGAATGACGTGTAAAACAAGCGAGCCCCTGACGAGGGTCACAGTAAATAACCGTGGGGAAGTAATTATCACGCTACGTTTGAATTTACAAAACGTGACACCGTATATCCATTGTTTAAATAGATATACTCTTTCGTGTAAAGATTTGTAAGTATTCGAGTCATTAACGTGAGGTTCTTTATTATTCAGTTGGTACCTTAATTTCGTCTGTATAATGCTCGTAATTTGTATCACAACGTAACTGTATAAAATTCGATTTTACCATACTATGTGTGTATGGTTTATGTTGAGTTTATTCAGACTTTATTGAGTAACTTTTTAGAATGTTATATTAGATTCCCCTATTATAACAACAATAAAACGAATTACGGGAAGAACAACTAGTTATAGTCTACCGCGAGTGGTAAAATGAAATATTAATACCTTTAATTTTAAAAATGTTTTACCCAAACTTTTCTTTAATATTCAATTTTTCTTTTAAAACTTTTTTCTTATTTTTTATTTATACAAGAGAAACATTGTCAAAGAATTAGGCTACTGATACGAAAAGTATGGGAATTCCCCGTGGGTAAGTAAACTAAGTTTTTCTTTCTGGTCTGAGTCGGTCGCGGGGGAATTTGGGGACATTACATCACGTCCTGGACACATTTATCATTCGTGAAACTTGTTCGGCGTGTCTCTCGGGCCCCGCTGCGACATACACCACTGATCTGCAGTAAAAACCACTTTGAACCATATTGGATAAAAATATTGTCAATAAATTTTATTGAAATATACGTCGCTTTAACAGGATAATTAAGGCTTTATATAAGGATTTAAATATCCTAAGATAAGAGTGCATTAAATGCTAACAGGAATATAACAACTTTCTGACTTAAATCAGAATTAAGATATCAGTCCTAAATGTAATAAGCAATAAATTCATAACATTGTCACTAGATGCTTTATTCTACATAATTATTGTAAAAATTATATGTGAGTTTATACATTTTACTATAAAATAATTCAAACGAAATACAATATTAACGGGAGAATAAATAAATAAGGTAAGCCAAATTTAACTTTAAAATTTCCAATAGCTTAAATACAAATAGACGAACGAGGATGTATTGATTATATTTATTTTCGATATCAGAACCTTCTTTCCTATAAATTTGTTCAAACTAGCAAACACATACTTATAATATAAAATTACTAGCGGCCGGTCCCGGCTTCGCACGGGTGGACATTTATTTTTTAAACATTTAGAATTTTATAAAAAACGATAAAAGACATTTTATGGCAATTTTTGGCAACCTTGAGTTACATTATTGTAGTTTTAGTAAAGATCCTTATTTTTTTCCTGTAATTTATATAGCCTATATTGATCAGTGATAATGTAGCATTCAAATGGTGAAAGAATTTTTGAAATCGCTCCAGTAGTATTTGAGTCAATCCGTTACAAACATACACACATACTAAAATACAAATCTTTTCTCTTACGAGATATATTAGTATACATAGATGACTACACTAGCGCTATGCCGGTCATTTTTTAATAAAGGGATTGGACAGAGAGAGAGAGCTGAAGGAATTATCAATACCAAATTTAGAACAATTGACGATCTTACCACTAAAAGTAATTTCTTTCTAAATAGTGTTAGTAGCGGGTAATGCAATTTAGGATGACTCTGGGAGATATGTTCTATGAATTGCTAGTATAAAGAAGTCGCCTCCACTATGCCGGCTATAGATCAATCCTATTTTATAAATAATTTCTTCAAAAATAAACGATTTTCCCTTTGTAAAATTACTTTTTTAAAATTTGCCTTATTGATTACTGACACAGAAACACATACCAACGAGTGGAAAAATTCATTACTCTCTAAAAGTCTTGTGCAGCAAAATGTTGCAGCGAGAGATGGGATTTTTCAACGTTAAGTTATTGTTTGTGACGTAGACTCTTCCATAGTGATCGTGACTCGTTTTTCAGTTTCATAACATACTCTCTTACCCACTTCAACTTGGTAACAAGAAGCTGCTTGGTAACTATCTATTAGTATATGTACTTAGACAATGAGCAACAAAATATATTTCATGTTTCTAAAACGGTACAAGAATAGATAGTATGAAGGCGTAAACCAATTCTTTATGGGTTCGGAATTATACTCTTTTAAAGGTAGTTTTTGGTACTCCGTATAGAAGCGAATTATATTAAATTAGAAATATGTCGTTTGAATTAAAATAATAATTACTCTACGATTTAATATAATAGCTGAGAGACAGTTTTTGGGGTGGATAAAGAAATATATAAATGAATGA
Source organism: Tineola bisselliella (assembly GCA_028551675.1). Taxonomy (NCBI): domain Eukaryota; kingdom Metazoa; phylum Arthropoda; class Insecta; order Lepidoptera; family Tineidae; genus Tineola; species Tineola bisselliella. Next base: position 35,324 of record JAPWLS010001361.1, on the reverse strand, counting down.
ATGAATGAAAATAGTTTATTAGCATAGGCACTAAAGGCGTGCGCTTGCTCATCGTTAGACTCTACAATGGCTTCGGAAAGGCGTATGACGAGAAGAAGGCCACAAGAAACTCGTCAATCATAGTCTGATAATTATTGAGTTTCTAAATGATCTTTTAATTTACAAGATCACAGTTCTTCCTTAGTACGAAAATTATCAACGAGAGGGCGTTGCAATCGAACAGAAATTAGGTAGAAAAGAACAAGGGGTGTTACCAGCTGGCAATTAATTGATGTGTCGAAGTTATAGTAATTTGTTGTGTTGATTCTCATAGACAAGTAAGTATATATATATCGATAGATAGTATAAAAAGTATCAAAAAACTAATTTGTATTAAAAATGGAAGTCGAGATCATGCGATCAAACTAAGTAGAACAAAAAGCAACAATAAATTTCATCTTAAAAACTCATTCTCTTTGTCACATTTTGCGGGACAAAACCTATTTTCTACTTTATTCATTCGCGTATCTCTCTCTAGAGTAGAATTGAAAATAAATATACGCCGTGCTCTTGTCAGGCGCGAGGAGGAGTTTAGTGCTTTTTTAAACATTACTTCTAGTAAAACATATTTTCAGTTTAATTGTTTTCGAACACTTTTTTTAAATTATTTGTCGTAAATTTTAATATAGATAGTATTCAACACAATGAAAGAGTAGTAACTTAATATCATGCGTCCAAGAGCTACAAGAAATGAAAACAGAAAAATAACATAGGTTTGCTCTAACTTAACACTAGGCTACAACATAAAGAAAATCCAAAAATACATTATTAATGTCATTATATTGAATACATTTAAACAAACTGATTGTCGCCGATAGAAAAGAGATTGCGGGCGATGTTATTAGTATATATATTTTTATAAATAATACTGTAAATTTGAATTTGGAATGAAAGAAAGACGAGCGACGGGCGAATGAGGACTTGGAGGTTGTTTGCGAATGGGAACGGATGTGTGTGCTTAGATTATAAGAGATTGGTAATGTAGTGTAAATACAATTTTAAGATAATTAGTTGTTTCAGGCGTTACTTTGCGGAAATCCATATTAAAGGAAATTATTTAAAATTATTTTGCTTATAATTCCTGCTACAACATTCAGTAATTTGTCTCGACGCGTTTCGCCACTTCACGTGTCATCATCAGGATACGTGTGGTCCCTTCGGCTTCGCTTCAACGACTTCAGTAATTTTCTTAGTGTAAATATAATACAATTTTAAGAGTTTTCATTGATATAGTCCACTTGCTCTATTGGCTACATTGATCCTTGAGCCGCCTCTCAAGCATTTGGCATTGGTGTTTCAAGTACTGCAATTAGCGCAACGCAAGTTCATAATTAATTTGTTTAACCATCTTCACTTATTTTTAAATAAATATTAATGGCTTTTTTGCTGTGATTTATATATGAGCTACGTATTTAGTCTTATATAACTAAGAATTTTCTTCTTTACGCAGATCCACATTCTACAAAAATAGATATGCCAAATGGACAAAAGAAAAAAATATATATTAAAATATTCTGAAAAGAAAACCATTAAAATGAACATTAAAGCGATGACAAAATAAGCTGCTTTTACTTTTATCATCAATAAAATATTTTGGTACGTTTTTCATTCAATACAGTCGAAAGTGAAAAAAGCAATCTCAGGGATTGGGAGGCTGTACACGCGAAAGGAGATTGGAAACCATCCACGAAATAAGACGAGACTCTTTCGGGTAGAGATTATCTCTGTTCTGTTTATGTTATGAATTCTAATACATCATGCTTTAAATATATCTGACAATGTTCACTTTTATAATTGTGTTGGAAATTAAATAAATATATATCATAAAAGTTTTGAATCATTAAAATTCTCATATAAATCTAATATCATTGAATTAACACTCAGATTGAAACTTTTCATAATGCGAAAGAATAAGCTAACATTAAATTGTGCTTCCCAAAGCCCACAAAGAAAATTCCACTTAATAAAGCCCAATAACAACTCCCTATAACTCAAAACAAATGTTTTCATCAAAAACAAAGACATTTTACAATCTGGAATTAAATTTCTGTTGTAAATACACAGTGAAGAGCGTTTTAGCGACAAAAACAGAACACAACGAGTGCTTCAGTAAATGGGAATCATAACTCACTCGGCGGTGCCGCTTGGGGAGGGATTTCGGACTCTCTTGCTATGCACGATGTTATTTTCTTACGCTGATGTGGGTACCTTTATTGAGTCAGCCATTTTATTCTGTTAAAAAGACACATTATCAATTGTATAGTGAAGCAAAAATCATACATCGATAAAGATCTTATAGGCATATAAATTCAACCCAGTATGAATATATTCTTCAAAATCACTGAAAGTTCTATATGACATAGAATTATTAATAAAACAAGCGTTTATTTTAGTTTACCCTAGTTTAAAGTTGTATATTCATACACATATATTATATGACCTAACTTTAAAATCACTGTAAAATTTATATTATTAACCGAAATTTGTCAATTTTCATTTAAACAAAATTTCATCATTATTATTTTTTCTTTCCAAATCACTCGCTAATCATAGCCAGTTAAATATAAAATAATATGTACATATACTATTCAATTTTTATTAAATACTATTTAGAGATGCTGATGTGAAATAATAATGTAGATTAAAATGGATTTGAAAATATAATTATCACAATGCAAGGTGACAATAAAAGAAAAGAAAAACAAAAAAGATGACAGTGACAGAATAAATGTCAAATCCTAAAATCTTCATAAACAAGTATTTTCGGCTTGTAGAGGCGACCGCCACAACTATATATCGATAAAATTGTAATTGTAATAAAAAACGTACTCACCTATATTGCACTTTAAAGGCAATCTAATAAATCAATCGAAATTACCAAATAATTTTCCAAACATTTTCTTCTTAATAACATGTTATGATTATGTAATTAATTTTAAAAAAAAATTCAATAGTAGTTTATTGTACCTTTGCAGGTTTATGCATAAGGTTTTGAATTTGAGAGGTAAATCAATATAAAATTAACCTCCTTCTACCGTTACATGTTTTTTACCATAATCATTTCTAATTTTAGGGATTTTAACTTGGTTTTCAACTATAAATTTTTTATTTTAAATGACTTAGTACTTTTCGATAACTATCGAATTATTTAAGACTCGCATTTAAGTCATTGAATAAGTATCAGAGATCAATTCAATAGAAATGAATCAATATGATAACTATATTTTCTTGCTTGGCTGAAATTACAACATACAATGTTGTTTCCTAACCTCAAACATTCAAATAGTGCATATATATATAAAATATGATAAAATATAATATATAAAATAGTCAATACTGCATATATAAAAATTACACACGGAAATAAAAATAAATATAGAAAAATTTCAAACAGCTGAAAGTCAATTGGAAACTATAGTAAAATATTATTATTTTTTTAAATAAAAAGTATCCTATACTTCTAGTACCTCCAAAAATATGTGTCCAAAGTTTCATGATGATCGGTTAAGCAGTTGTTGCCTGAAAACGTAACAAACAAACTCACATTCACATTTATAATATTAGTAGGGATTGTTTTATGAATCCTGAATAGACTTTATGTTACATAAAATGCAAACAAAAGCGAACAAAACGAGAAAGCTGCTGGACTGCATATATTGCTGGGTCATCACGTGCGCCTATCGTTTGTCATAGCCAAGTGTCATTCAATGAAAAGCCAACAGAATACTAAATGCGTCACTACACATTCCTGTTTATTTAGAATTCAAACTTATATTTATTTTATAACCACTTTTACAATACTATTTATTATAGAGTCGAGAAAATGCGTGTGATGTAAAAATACAGCGACTTTTGTAATTAAAAAATTAACAATGCAAACACGTGACATCTTTCTGTTGTTTGACTGTATTTTGTTCTAAAAATAAACAATCAAAAATATTTATTTCACAAAAGCCCTTTGTGCTTTTGCCTATAGTCAGAATCTACGAGATTCATATTACATACATATTCAAAAGACAAATCACAAGAAACTCCAGAAGGCCAATCATAGCCTTTGCAATATAATGTTAGTAGGTAAAATTCTTGCCTAACTGCAAACTGTAAAACATAAGTATATAAGTATACCAACATACACATAATCATTTCAGTCACACTGGGTTGTCATCAAGATAGTATTTTATCTTATAGTAAGCCTTTTTAATGCGCGTTCATTTAATATTCTCACACGAAGAAGCTAATATTTTTACAAGTAATAAACGAAAAATAGAATTAATATTCACAATATGTTTGGAAAAATTCTAAATATAGAAATGTTAAAAATATTGTAATGCAAATACCAGAACAATATATTATTTTCATATAACCGTAAAATATGGTATTTTTCAGCGACAATAGGGTAAGCTGTGAGGTGTAGGTTACTGGGATTGGTGCGCTGCTTAGAGCTCTATTTTGTACAGAACACGTATGACAATGATAAATGCACCGAGTTCCAAGTTTGTTTATTAAATATATAAGTTTTTTAAAACACACAGGTAAACATTAAGTTAAATATTGTAGAGAAGATTGGTCCAGCGATCCAATGTTTACAAATGTAGTCTTTGAATGTTTTTAAAAATTATTGAATTTCTTTTAGTTATGTAAAGTATTCTTCTTTTTAAATATCGTCGGTTCCTATATTAATATAGTCGGAAGTAATATTTTAGTATTTTTTTTGTTGTTTGTCTCATATAAAAATAAAAATTGTTCAATGGATTCTGAGATACTCAATGTGACAAGGAAGAATTTACACAAACAAATTATGCACAATAACATCTTTAAATCGTTCTCTTGTAAAATTGCGATTTTGTATAATCTATCATATCAATAAAACTCGACAATATCTAATAGACGCACTACAATTACTCTATATGTCTTTTCTAATTTATTTAACTCAGTGCATTTAATTAGTTGACTTTTTACGACTTATCATCACATTTACTTGCTGTTATTGTAATCCAACATTTCGGAACTTTATTCATCAAGTAATTACGAGTTACGAGTAAGTACGTGTAGTATATCTTGAAATTAAATTTACCAACTTCATAATGGTGCACCAACAATCCAGCCGATACAATTTATTCCTGACAACTTTTAATTGACCTACTTTATAAATACATATTCATTTGTCGCAGTTATGCCTGTTTTTATTGTGGAATTAACCAAGTTTTAATTCCTAACAATTAATTAGATTATTTTATTGCGTTATATGTTATAGAAAAGGCGTCGGAAGAAAAAAACTGTATAAATAGCAATTACATACTACTAGTATGGATCTCAGATTCTTTAAACAAAAATAATTATGCGCGCTTATATATTACTGCTGATCGGACAAAAAATAGTTAATAAATAAAAAATAAAATAGTTTGAGATGGCTTCTCTATTATGTTTAACTCAGTAGATTATTCAATTAATTGACTTACAATTGTATACCTATATGATGTATTAACTATTTCAATAGTACATATATCAAAACATGATGGCTTTATTAGGGTAATCGATTTATTCATACGTCGTATGTCACGTACTCACCTGCTCGACGTTTCTCCAAAGACAAACGGAAGTCTTAAGTAATACCTAATAGCTCTTGAATTATATAACTCAATAGACATTGTTATTAAGTTCGTCTTTGCCGTTATAACAACATAACTAACTTCTAGTTTCAATTTTGTGATACTTTTAGCGATCTATAGATAGTTCAGGTCAGTGTTTCCCAACGTGGGGCCCACAGGGGGGCAATTTGATTGTTAAGGGGAGTAATTCAAAAATGGATCGCCATTTTGTCTTGTGTATTGCCTCAGACTTTTTGTTTTATACATAAATATGTTTTATATAAAAAATTATGGATTTAAACATCTAATCTAGTTAAAAATATTTTTCTTTTAAAATCATATTATTTAATAATATTAACATTAATATATATCTAAAATTTGGCGGTACACTTTTAGAATTTTAGAACCACAAAAATGGTTGAGAACCACTGGTCTATTACAAACGATATAATGCACGTAACAATTTTACTAGCAGGTATATTAATACCCGCGGATACATTGCGTTCGTTTGAATGTCGAATCGGTGGAGCGCGATGTGTATTGTATCAAGGTTTTATAAGCATCAAAATTCATGCAAGCTCGCACCTACGAAAGGGTACGGATTACAAATACACGAAACATTTCAATGAAAAGTGTATTTTTTTGAGCGGGTTACAGTATCGTATTAAAAATTTTTTTTCACTTTTTTTTTGTGAATCTAGGCCATGACAGATTTTTTTATGCTGTTGTTTTTTGTCTATCACTTCTCTTTTTGGAAGTGCATATGTTCTCACTTATGTCTCAAAATATTTTAGTACTGTTGGAATATTTACTGAATAAGAATAAATTCGATTAAAATCAAGCAATTATGGTGACAAACTGACCGTGACTTTGTTGGCTATAAAACTGTCTAAATATGGGACTAAATGTTGAACGCGGTAACAAAGCCGCATAAATATTTTTAAACTAGATTAACCAAGTCTACCATCAAACTAAGACTACACTACAACCGCAGTTCGAGTTCAATTAGTATGTAAGTGGACAATGCCAGTATACAGCAGCTAAATCAAATTGATAATAATTTATTTAATTTATATTTATATTTGTATTGACGAGTAAAAGCGCTCTATTGGAGCCCAATTACTAAAAATAAATTGTTAAGAATATTATTATTTTAAATAATACTTGAATTACGATTTTAAATCGACATCAATTTAGAAAAATGGCATAAATTTTTACTGAAAATATTTTAGTAGCAACGTAAGTGCCGAGATGCAAAAGGCCGGGATGACAAACGAGGTAGCCAATGACTATGCGGAAACTGCCGATAAAGACATTCTGGAAACGACCAAAGACTTTCGTTACTAAAAATTGACCTAATAAAAATTCAACAATAGCAAATATTTGGTACAATTTGGACAATACTTGTAATGATGAGTAGTCTATCTATCTGTAGTAGGTACGGTTAAGAAAATTGATTCTTATCTCCACTTACATCCTTTTAGTACTGAGAAAGAAATAAAATAAGTAAACTGCACTTATGTTTCCACTTGAATTTAGTTTTTCGTCGAACATGACTCAGTGCAGAACACTGGTTTAGTATATAAAATAAATAAGCGAATTGCGTAGAAAAAAACAACATAATAATACAAAATATAATTTAATCCACTTATAATATTTTAGTGGAGTGATATGGGTCGTGACATTTTCGAAATGATAACTTGACATTTTTTACGACTACAAAACACACAAGTAAAAACAACAGTTATGTCATGTTTAGTTTAAATTATTTATTACTCAAAAAATACATACTCGTTTTGAATTATAAAAATACATAATGAAAAACTGTCACCTATAGCATACATAAATCCATAAAAACTTTTATTGGGTTTTCCAAATATTTTTCTGGTTTTCATAAAAGATTTTTCCAATCCAACAAATAACGCTTCGCCAGCGAGAGGTCACAGAGCGTAAAGTAAAAATAAAATAAAGGAACGTGACCGAAACTTGGAAGGCCTCAAGGGATTGGACCAAACATGACATTGCTTTTGCTAACAAAATTGGCATTTCAAATGTTTCATATTAAAATATTTATAATGTTTTCTTGTAAATTAATATTAGATTTCGTAAATAAATAATATTTGAGTAGGTTTCATATTATTACACTACAAGTTTTAGTTGGAAATGTTGAGAACCGTGCTTTTTTTGTAGCCAAGGATCTTTTCATTTTCACGGTTTTCTAAATTTCCCTATTTGTAACCAATCGTGACGCGCCTATTGTACCTATATAAAATAATAATCCCTACTAATATTATAAATGTAAATGTGAGTTTATTTGTTACGTTTTCACGCAACAACTATTTAACCGATCATCATGAAACTTTGAACACATATTTTTGGAGGTTCTAGAAGTAACATAGAATACTTTTTATTTAAAAAAAATAAATTATTTTTTACTATAGTTTCCAACTGACTATAGTTTCAGCTGTTTGAAATCATATTGATTCATTTCTATTGAAATGATCTCTGATACTTACATACTGACATATGCGGACAAAGAAGAAGAAGAGTAGGTACTGGTGACATTTAAATAACTGGGCTAAAAGTAGTTTGTGCCTATTTTTAGTTTAAAATCCAGCAAGCGTGAGATAGCACTCGGCTAATAAAATGTCGTGCGATGTAATTACGTTGCAATATTATAAAAGCCGGCGCAGTGAGCGGCCATTCTTAATCTTATTGCTTATTCCATTCATGCGTTTCGATCGTCCTACAATGTTGCAAATTTTGTTCATTTAGTTTTATACGTCTTTTAAACCTTATTTCTATAGGATGTTGTTTGTTATTTTTAAATTAAAAGCACTAAATTTTTATTATTATTATGTGTTTATTCCTTCCGTATGCAAGCTTTCTGCTGGTCCTAAAGGTTAACTGGTAGATAATGCTCAAATGCTTTAAGTTCGCCCTTTGTATGCAAGTCCAATAAAGTTTTAAATAAATATATAAATAAATTAATCTTCCTGCGACACCATTGTAATGTAACACAATAACTTTATAATGAAATTTTCTAGTCGTTGTTATTAAACATGTATTTTGTTTATACTATATTGTTAATTTCAAAATAAATGTTAAGTCAAGTCAAGTACAGTAAAAGTCAAAAGTAATTTCAATAAATTGGTGCAAATTTAAGAAATGAAAATTTACTTCTCAAACGATTCTTACAAGAATGTGATTTATATAATTATGAAAAACAAAAACTAATCATTCTGAAAACAAATGAAGGAATTTCGTTATGGTTCAAAAAAAGTCAGTAAGTAATATGATTGATAAAGAGCTCACAGAGTAGATTTCTCGTTTTCTTTCCACATACATCACTTTAAACGTTCCACCCAATTCGGCGTATCCCTGCGCGATAGGCAGAAAATGACATCTTTCGTCTCCTTTCTTTCATTTAGATACGCAATGGCACTTTATCCTTTTTCCTCAATTTTGTTCTCATCTTTTACGTCGCCTTTATGACCGCTTTACTTAACGCAATGAATTTTTTTTCTTTTAACTCGTTTTGCTTTTCGTCTCGGACTATTTTCCTTTGGCTTTCTGTTCGAATTGTCAGATTAGATATGATACGCACATATTATATTTACAGAGTTGATACTGTAATTTCAAATTCTTGGAAAATATTAGAAATTTTCTACGTTAAGATCTTAACAATTTGGATCTGAAGTACTCTACAATGAGGGGAATCCATTAAAGAGAAGTACAGCTCGAAAAGTGAGCTGATATAGCAAGCTAAACTGTGTAGACGAGCTAATGTAGACAAGCAATATAAATCTTCAAATTAGTTTAGTACTTATAAGAGTGATTATTCCGCTACTTGACCATAGATGGCGCTTTTTAAAATGCAACACATTCTACATAAGTTTGATCGCTATATTGTTATTTTCTTCTTATTGGATAACGTCTCTGTGCAAGCATTTTCGTTACAATTGCATGGGATCAGTTTCCTAATACGAATCAATTCAGGTTTTTACGATTTGTAACAATGTTATTGTCTTTGTTGAAACTTTTCACTATATACTTAGCAGTAAAATTAGGAGGGCCGTAAAAGGAGCTGCTGGAAGTGCACATTAAAATCTTTTACGTGCACTTCGCAAAAGGGAAATTGCAATTCAGCATTTTCGTGTTAATTAAACAGACACATCTTTGTTTTGCTTGTTTCTTTTCTTGTCATTCGTTTGTTTTTTTTTTATTGAGCGTCTTTTGTTTAAGTTAATTAATTAGAATAGATTGATTTTTAATTGACAACCGTTTATTATTGTTATTCCTTATGGCGTATGTAAATATCTTACAATTGTAACCAGTGGCGGCCTTAGGGGGTGGCGAACGGGGCAATCGCCCGGGGCCTCACTCTTGCAGAGGCCTCGTTTTTAAAAGTTTCTTTTTTAAAACTGTTAATGTAAAATGTTTTAAAACTCAAATTTTATTTATTTGTATAACTTTAGCATTTCTCGTCAAATACCTAAACCAAACAATCAGATCTAATTTCGCACACATAAACGAAAGACAAAGGGCCTCGCAAAGACCTGCTGCCCGGGGCCTCGCAATGGCTAAGGCCGCCACTGATTGTAACAATAACCCGGTGGTAATTCTGCATTTGGGAAATATTTGCAATAGCGTTTGCTTTATTGTTGTGATATAAGAGTTTTATACACATGTAGTGCTTGAGTATTGAGCTTTATTGCAGATTTGAAAGAGATAAATTAATATAAATAAAGAGATTAAATTTCTGAGAAAATGTAAGTCTTAAAACAAAACTTATTTTTCGATACACATTTAGGTGTTCGCACATTTTATATCACGTGCTCGGCTCGAGTAGCCTTTGGGAGTTATTTTCTGGGCATAATAAATAAAACATGAGATAATTATATTTTTTGAAAACGTCTATTTTCAGTATCTTTATAAATCGTCAAGTAACATCTTAAATTCATCTACATCGTGATAATTTTATTACACAACCCATTTTTAATAAACTACAAACTTTTATTTTGAATCCTTTTCGGTAATGTTTCAGAAACATTACTTTTTATATAGATACATATTTCTCGAAAATGAAAGCGAAACAATTCAATTTGGCTGTTAATAAAATTACAAATAGAACATAATCATTTATTTACAATTCAATTTAAAGTAATTTATTTATATTTACACATTTTTTAATTACACTTTTTTATGAATATTACAATTATAAATTTAACTAATTTTATAAATAGTGGTATGCATATATGTATATACAATTTAAAAAAAAAAGATTTTATTTCGCGTAACTATCGAATGTATAGTATGTTCATATCAAGCATTTATAATTAAAATCTTTTATGTTCGTCAATTCACTCGGTTCACTTGTTCACCATATTAGTTGACGACAATAAAGTCGGGAACATATAAACAATAAACCCGAGAGCACATTAGACAGCTATGCGATCTGTGAGTCCTAAGCGATTCAAATTAATATACACCTATATTTTTAAAAATATTCAATTCTGCCATTTTTCGTTCTATTAAAAGCAAGCTTGTTAATTTTATTTTTAGGAAATAATGCTACGTTAAGTCAAAACTTAATTCCGGGTATTTCATGAGAAATTCTTAATTAGGTACACGCTATACTGAAAAAGCTGCTGCTGAAATTAAAACCAGAATATTCCTCGTGGATATCAAATCTCGCCCGTATGAAGCGTCGGTCTAAACACAAGTAGAAGCAAATTACCAATCGGACGGTTTCTTACATATATTCCTTGAAACTGTTCTCCTTTAGTGTTTGCTTCTGAGACGAAAGTCAATAAACCGATAAGAAGCGTAACTCTTTTAGATCAACAATACTTCTGTTTATACGAAAACAAATAAGAAATTGAGTCTTATCACGTGGGGATAAAATACTTAGTGGATGTATTAAGATGTTGCATTGTAACATTGTGCTGGAAGTTTATATTTTATTTCCTCGAGTCAATTCCGGTGTCAGTCGTAAAAGGTAAGAGATTTTCCAAATGTACCGTGATTTATGGCTAATATGCGTTTATGTAATCTAATCCATAATATTAACGTAGGTATATTATTAATTATACTTGTATATAGAAATAAAAGTAGATATTTGATGCTATTATACATTGTTTGTCCTGATAAATTTAGCAGAAAATATACAAAAATACTATATTTGCATGCAACTATCCCTGGGGAGCTACTCAGGCATATCCGAAGTTTCGTGATACGGTAGTCACCTCTATAGCTTACGTGAATTTTGATATTAAGCCCGTAAAAAGTCCTGTCAAAAATAAAATAAGCCCTAAGTTGCCTATCCATCGTGAAGTCATTGTGAAATCCGTAATTTCGTGATTGATTACGGGTCCGTAAGTGTTCTTGAGTAGGAAACGTCCGTATTTTCATCTGAAATTCGTGCGCCTGAGTAGCCCTCCTGATACGTGAGACTGATTACTTAGTGAATATATAAAACAAAAATTAAACTTAGAATAGTAAGTAATTTAGTGTCTGTATATTGTATTCGTAAGGTTTTTTATGTTTAAAAGTTTTCTTTTGGTTTAAAATGACCCAGTTGCCCAGTTAGTGAAGCTAACATATTTTCAAAAAGCGATGTTATGATAGTATAATTAAAGAGATATTATTGTTTATCAACTCTGTTAGAGGAAGACGAACACTCAGTTAGTGGAATCCTATCAAAGGGTGTGTTTGTTTAGCGAAATCGAACGTAAATAACTTGGCAATGCGATGCGCAACCCGTCTCCCTGTTTGGGGTTCGTTACGCACAAATAGGCTTATTGTGATTGAATCCTTTCTCTATTTGCAAGAATAACAGGATCGGGTATTTAAAAACTTGGTTAATTAATTTTAAAAATTAACATATGGGTCGCTTGGTTTGTTTTGTGACTTGACGTGGGCTTACATTCTAGAACTCAAGAACTTCTTATACAGACGGTCTAAAAAGAATGGTCAAGCTGAATAAGTGAAATATGTATAATTTTGATATAATTGGTTGTTTCAGGCGTTACTTTGCGGGAATCCGTATTAAAGGAAATTATTTAAAATTATTTTGCTTATAATTCCCGCTATATTAGCATGTGGCGTGGCATCATCAGGATACGTGAAGTGGCGAAATGCGTCGAGACAAGTTATTTAATGTTGGTGGAGGTTATTTTCCTTCATCGACCTAATGTAGCGGGAATTATAAGCAAAATAATTTTAAATAATTTCCTTTAATATAATTTTGAGTTATGTATTATATATTAATACAAAATAAAAAAATTCCGCTTCTCCTAAACATTTTGTAGACATTATTACTATTAATAATAAGCAAATTCCAGTTCCAAATTCAAATTTGTATAATCGAACTGGATTATTTTCAAGTTATCGTTTTGACTGACGAATATTGTATCATTGAATTGTAAAACCAGAATAAAGCTTTATTAATAGTCAAATACATTATTCGATATTTGCGAAAGAATTTCGGCCGCTAGTATTTACATTTAAAACTGACATAATTATATAAACAAAATCGATTTAAAATTATTTTATTTATTAATTACGACTTAATATTATTTACACAGGATTCATTTACAAAATTATCGTACAATTTTTTACTATTCATTTACAACACCAAAGTACTAAAGAATACCACAATTTGGTCATCTCATAGATAACAAACGTCGTGTACCATAAACTAAATCTTTATATGTACATATACTTATAAACACATTGATACATGTTACTGTTAAAACTAATGATAAAGCTGAAATGTAATTTGTTGCTAAGTTAATTAGGATGAAGATGCTCGTGAAAGCCCAACCAATGTTAAGATCTTTTGTAGTGAAGAAGCAGCTGAAAGTGGCTAGAAGAGTCGCGCACGTCACGCTAGGTTGCGGTGACCCAGAACTCTGCATTGCTGCCGGCCTTTCTCCGCTTAACACGTGAACAATCACTGAAGCAGATTCTGTTGGCAAATGTTATAATTATTAGTAAATGTATCGACGATATTATTATTCTATTAACTTGGTAGGTTCTACAGAATTTATTTAAAAAATCGTTATTGTATTGAGTATCTCAGAAGTCATTAACAAAATGTTAGTTCTGACTATGCATGAATAAGATAGGAACTACTTGGGTGAATTAGTTTTTCAATTCATATTTAGTCAGATACTGTGAACATATACAGTGGTACCTCGATATACGAGTGCCCTGATATACGAGTCGCCGAGAGAGCGATATTTTGCTTTGAGATGCGAGGAATCGCACACTACACCGCTGCATACGACCCCAACATGCGCCCCGATCTACATTCACAGCAGCATATGGTGCTTTGAGATACGAGCAAGGTTACGGAACGAATTAAACTCGTATGTCGAGGTACTAATGTAATTCCAACTATATAAAAACCGACTTGAAAACCCCTAAAAAATCAAAGTAAATTGAATTCTAAAATTAAAACTTAATAGCGATTTTATAAACGACTTAAATAGATGCTGTTATACAATAGCATATTAATTTGAAATGAAATAAACGTAGGTATATATCATAAATTAAGCTTGAAATTAATTAAACATCGCAGTATATACCTACTCATAAACAAAACACAACCACGTTGCCATACAACAACACAAATAACATGGTTTATTACAAATTTCAAAATCAGATCAACCGAACGTATATTAATTTAAGCTAGAATTTCAATCCATTCTGTTCGTGCTGATTGAAATTGAAATGCAAAATAAACAACTCGTTTATAGCTACACTTTGGTCGTATTAGATATCAAAATAATTTATAAGAGAAATTTTCACTATCATTCGATGACGTCATTACTACTAGACTGTGATAAGATCAATATATTTGCTATTTATAACTTTAAAGGCAGCCTATGTCAAACTTTAGATATAATCTAACTAAAGGAACTAAACCCATCAAGTCGTATTTTGTCTTGTTCGTTGAAGACAGATGAAGAAGCATTCCTAATTTATTTATTTATAAAGCCTACCTACAAAATTACATCAGAACTACATGTTATAAAAGGGACTACTATTATATAAACTAAATGAAATTTTAATTATAGGATAGGACGGCATTCTGAAGGTGATAAAGGGATAGATACTACACTTCTTTATATCACTACTTTGTGCCACCTGTGGGCTTATCACGAATTTTAGTCTGGCTCTCGAACCGAGTTCGCTTCAAGCGATTTGTATGGAAATTTGAGCAGCGCCACCGCGTGCGGACTTGGAACTACAATATTTTAGATACTTTTTGTTAATTTTCGAACGTCTCGATCTTTCGTTCATTTGATAGATTGCTGGTGCTCGTCAGTCGTTAGTAAAAAATCATAATCCCGATTGCTAACGGCCCCGTTTTTACTTGTGACAGCAGTTTACTGTAAATAACCAAATACTTACCAGAACTACTAGGAGCACATGTGTAGTTCCCCGAGTCATGTGGAGCAGCTCTTGCTATAAGAAGTCTACTAGTCCGGGTTCTCTGTTCAGTTTCAACACTGATGCCCCCCCGCTGAGCGTAGTTGACCACTTGATCGCCTCTATACCAATAGATAAAACTGTTGACAATAAAAATTGCTATAAAATATTGAAATAAAATCTTTTATCTGGCTTACTATCACGTTTATTTTGTTTATCCTCGCTTCGACCGCGATCGCTTCGGAATAAACTTTCATATAAAAATCGTTGGTCGCGGCCGGAATAATCAAAATAAATGCGATAGGTACTGAGTCGGATTCAATATTTTAGTTTGATTAGAATATATTCGTGCAAAACTTCGGAAACACTATAAAATATTGGTTTAAATAAATCTACAAATATATATATTTATACACACAATAATTTTCATTAATTCGATTAAATTAAGTCTCAATATACTAATATTATAAATCAGCCATTCTCAAAGTGTGTTCCGCGGAACCCTAGGGCTAAAATACTGCAAAAAACACCTACCAAAGGGAGATTATAAGGTTACATCTAAATATTCCAACTAAATATTACGTAATATTACATTGCAATATGATTATTCATAAATACATATAAATCAGTTTTTTATAATTATATTAAGGCTTTTTCCTTCGCCAAAAAAGTTTGAGAACCGCTGCTATAAGTAATCCTAAAATTGGTACGAGGCGCCTCAATGGCAACTTCGCCTCTTAAATAGGTACACTAAATATTTAAACACACTGAACTTTATTTCCATTTACGTACACACTGCAAAATCATTTTATGCAAACACTAATGAGCTGTTGTAATGAGTGTTTACCAGGAGAACATGAATGTTGTTTATTTACGCGGACGTTTATCGACGGCGAACATTAACCGCTTATTTATAAATATATCTATGTATAGATAGAATCTACGGCGATTTCGGAAAGGCATTTGATGAGAAGAAATCACAGGAAACTCGCCAATCACAGCATGTACATTATAATATTAGTACGTTTTTGTTTAATGTACAGCATATTTAAAAAAAATTAATGTAAATAAAGCTAGTTTAAGTAGTACCTGAGATGAAATATACATTTAAGCATACAATCATCTGCGATTTTAGTGAAATTTAGTGTATTAATTTGAATTTTTCTTTCTTTTTAAACACATCTACATCATATATCAGAATCCAGAATTACAAGTTACTTAGATAAGAAAATGTATAAATTATTTGTAAAATATATAAAAATGTATAAATGTATTAATTCAAAATTTATTCGTTATAATATAAATAAAATAAATAAATTCTTTATTGCAAAAAAAAACCTTTTTTTTCGCATAGGGCTAACCTTTGCCGGTGTGAGCGATGATATTCGGTGCAATGAAAATAAAATAATATATAATAACTAAATATACACAATACATACATTACATAATATAATAAACTAGCTGACCCGGCGAACTTTGTTCCGCCTTTATTAATTCAATATTTTATTAGGAAAAACAAATAAATAAAATCAAATATTTTAATGATTCTTTATTGTTCATGTATTTTGGTGCATAGATTGCACTCTTCTCTTCACTTTGTGATATACGACAATATTACTCCCTCCAAAAAGGAAAGCTCAATATCCAAAACGCGCAAGGGTTTACGCCGTCGTGAGGAACGACGTAGTGCCTCGTTTAATGCTGCAGGTGCAGATGTTGAGAGTTGAGTTGAGGCTATTCAAGATCCTGCTGTTGAGCGTTAGGTTTAAATTAATAATAAATTAATTTTGTTGTGTGATTTGAGTTGATGCACCAGGTTGATAAGTGAACGTGTCCGGTAAAACATGATCATTGACATCACCCCTACCTCGTTTTGATCCACGATAGTAATAGGAATAATTCTTCGGCTTCTTGTTGTTACTCACGGTATCGTTTTTCGTTTCCAAACTGTTATCGTTACGAATGACATCATTATCATCGTTGTTCTCATCGTTAGTTTCTCTTCGCCTAAGTTGATCAGAGTGTTTCCGTTTGATTACTCCGTTGTTCATTTCAACTTGATAAGAGTAAGTCTTGGTGCGTTTTGATATAATCCCTGGTTCAGAGCCTTTCCCTATAAATTTGTTAACCCAGACTATGTCTCCAATCGAATATTCTGGTGGAATAGTTTCTTTAACTGATGGCCTGAGTTCCTGGAATAACCTAACTCTGTCTTGACATCTGATCTTGAGATCTTGATCTTCTTTGACGCTTGACTTAAGAAGATCAAACGTAGTGCGCATTTATCTTCCAAACAACATTTCGCTTAGTTGGTATCATTATCTTAGTTGGCGAATCTTTTTTATTCACTGGATATGTTTGGCTGCTTTCATTGTCGCTAGATTCGCTAGACGTGTTGTGTCGTGCTAGGCGTCTCGTTCGTAACTGTTTATGCGTTACTATGCCGCTACTAATGCACACTTTTGAGAAGTGGTTGTTCTTCCCGCATAACCTACAGCGTTTGCCTCTGACTGGACATTCTTCTAAATTAGCGTGATAGTCTCCTCCGCAGAAGACGCACATTTGATTGTTTCGTAGTTGACGTTTCTTCGACTTCAAAGTATCGTTACTTCTCGTTGTTCGTATAAAATGTTGCATTATTAATAAAATATAAATGCAGTTTTAACATGAAAAGCTGTTTATTTTCAACCACAATGACATAAGTGACAATTGTATTTTAATTATGCAACAACTTTATGTATCAGTTTATTGTTAATTATAAATTATTAAGACCATTAATCGAAATATAAACTATCCTATATCTCAAGTTAGACCAAATTACACATAAAATGCTAACTTTCATCGAAATCGGTTGACTTGGTGAAGAGTTCACTGGGAACATACATATGACACTGGATTTTTATATATTAAGATAATAACATATACTTAAATACATGCATATTTTTGAAGAAAAGTGAATTAAATAAATAAAAGAATTAAGAGATATTTTGTTTTAAGATAAAATGTTTGGTCAGAAGAAAAATGTGATACGATGGAGCCTGTCTGATGCTGAGTGTAGCATGTTCCATTGGCGGGCTACAGATATATCATTGACATATAAGCGAATAATTGAATTTTATCAGAACATATTACATATTTTATGTAGAAAATTTTATATTTCTTATTAATAACACATTTACAAGATTTATTATTGTACATTTATTTCATAAAATATATTATTATTATGTTTGTACAGACGAGGTCATTACAAATACGTCTGTCACCGAGTGTTTATTTTATCGATACTATCTCCATCGATATCGACAATTGGAAAGTAATTTAGGCTTGTTATGTTCATTTAACAATACTGGCTAGAGGTTTTAAGGGTGTTGAAATTGTTTTAATAAATAAATAAATAAAATATATAAAAATTACAATTTAATGACGCGGTCAATCTATACAATTATTATTTTAAAACGATAAAGGTCAATGACACGAACGCTGAATAAAAAAAAACATTTTATGTTAAAATTCGAGTCGTACTAATGTAACGGAGATCTGCGGATCATCTAAATAAATAAATTTCAAAAAAATAGTAACATTTTATGTTAAAATTCGAGTCGTACTAATGTAACGGAGATCTGCGGATCATCTAAATAAATAAATTGCAAAAAAATAGTAACATTTTATGTTAAAATTCGAGTCGTACTAATGTAACGGAGATCTGCGGATCATCTAAATAAATAAATTGCAAAAAAATAGTAACATTTTATGTTAAAATTCGAGTCGTACTAATGTAACGGAGATCTGCGGATCATATAAATAAATAAATTGCAAAAAAATAGTAACATTTTATGTTAAAATTCGAGTCGTACTAATGTAACGGAGATCTGCGGATCATCTAAATAAATAAATTGCAAAAAAATAGTAACATTTTATGTTAAAATTCGAGTCGTACTAATGTAACGGAGATCTGCGGATCATCTAAATAAATAAATTGCAAAAAAATAGTAACATTTTATGTTAAAATTCGAGTCGTACTAATGTAACGGAGATCTGCGGATCATCTAAATAAATAAATTGCAAAAAAATAGTAACATTTTATGTTAAAATTCGAGTCGTACTAATGTAACGGAGATCTGCGGATCATCTAAATAAATAAATTGCAAAAAAATAGTAACATTTTATGTTAAAATTCGAGTCGTACTAATGTAACGGAGATCTGCGGATCATCTAAATAAATAAATTGCAAAAAAAATAGTAACATTTAAATAAATAAATTAAAATTCGAGTCGTACTAATGTAACGGAGATCTGCGGATCATCTAAATAAATAAATTGCAAAAAAATAGTAACATTTTATGTTAAAATTCGAGTCGTACTAATGTAACGGAGATCTGCGGATCATCTAAATAAATAAATTGCAAAAAAAATTGTAACATTTTTTCACATAGGCGAGCTCAATGCCATCGGCATTATCTACCAGCTAACCTTTGTCGGTGTGAGCGGTGATATTTGGTGCAATGAAACGAAAATAATAACTAAATATACACATATTTATGAAGAAAGGTTATAAGTGAATTAAATAAATAATAGAATTAAGAGATATTTATCATATACGTTCTTTTTCCACGACAATATATATACAATATACATATAAAATGTTTACTTAATATACTTAATTAGTGATACAATTCAACAGAAATCAGTACATTTTATCTTCATAATTATATGATTGAAGCGTGAGCTCTCAGAAACTCGAGATCTTTAAGTATAAATTCATGAAATTTTCGTCTCAATGTCAAATTGTAAAGATTTTACACGATGAAGGTCTCTAGGTTCGTTAAATATTTACCAGAGGGAGTTAATAATTCAGCGTTATATCTTGTTTTCCTTGTAAGTGTCGTGGGAATTATGCGAATTGTTATTTACTTGCGTTTTATTTATTTTATTTCCCCGATTAATACATCGAAAAATTCATATATTATTTTTTTAAATTCAACACTTTACACGTTCAATTTGAATATTTATTTTTCTTCTATCAATACCAAGACCTTTAATGAAGAAGGCTCTTGAAATGATGATTATTTAACACCAGGGATTTAATTATACACAAACTGAACCTACTTAACCTTTGGCTTGTACTGACGAAATGTAAATAACCCTTGTTTAATTGAAAATCATCAAATATTGTTAAATTCCAAAAAAAAAAACATTTAAGACAAATAACAAATTCGAAATCAGCAATTTTTGAAATATCAAATGTAAAAAAAAATACATTGTCTGAATGTACCGTAATTTCGGAACGGCATATGACGACAAATAATAGCCTGTACAATATAATGCTAATATACTATGTCTACATTTTTACTTAAATAACAGTACCTTTAAAACTTTAATACAATTAAAATAAAGTATATGAAACATGCACACAAACACTTAATTATCCAAATATAATTAATTTAGTCTTTCACATTTATTTTCTATCATTTCAAAGAGTTACTTAATAATATAGATACAAAGGAAATGTATTATTCGTGTCAAACATTAAAACGCCTACCTAATCAATGCGTTGAAAATAAATCATTGAAACAATAAACGGAAAACCTTGTTACCAAAATAAATGCCTACATCACAAATACAAGTTAATGATGAGGGAAATTTCCTCGCGTGCATAAGACGTTATAAACATTTTATCAATATTCAAAACGAAGGTCTCGAGGATCTCAGACATAGGACCCCATTAAAGTGTGATAGGCAAAGAATGCCTCACTTAGAAGACCCGCCTCGACCCTTTTATCTGAAAATACGCTTATCACGTTTATAGATGCGATGCCTAAATGTATAGGACAGCGTAAAATGCTATACGATAACACACTTCCATTATACACATTACCGACTTTGCAAGCTACACATTTCGAGTATACACGCAAGCGAATTTAGAGTTAAACTGAACGATTCGTGTGCTCTTAAGATATAAAATTGTTTGTGTTTTGTTTTGATTTGTATAATGAAGTGTGTGAGTGAAGTTGCTCGGGAAACGTCTGCGGTTTAGGCCTAGAATGGTGTTTAAAAGAAAGCAATTAATGTGAGTGAAAAAGACGTGTCATTACCAACACGTCACGGGTTTATGATGATGTATTGAAGTCATTAATTCGTACTTCTTTTCACCTAAAATATATTACGTTGTTTAGTTAAATTGGATTATTTATTATGAGAAAACCTTTTATTTAGAATATTAAATAACCAGCCGATCAATATGACCTATTTTTACCAACAAAAAATGACCGGATGACTAGTACTTGCAAAGTATTAAATATAATTCAATTAATTTATTGTAGAATTGTAAAAAATAGAATCGTTTACAAAAAATAATGAGTAAGATTTTACATGAAAATCTTGTGAAGAATTTTTGAAATTATTGATCGTTTGGTAGTTCTAGTGTTAAATTATTGCATGATCTTTTTCAGACAATGTTAATGCATTATACAGTTTTAAATTTTTAAACGCAACTACAATCGGGATAGTCTCTTAAATAAAAAATACATATATACTTACAAAGAAATACAAATACCACACCTTTATTTGATTTTCATCTACTGATAGGAACAAACGCTATACGCCCTGCGGACCAATGCGGTTTAGTCAATCGCTAGTGAGCCCCTTGATTAGACGTTTCTATGCTTAAAATTAGTTTCATTAGAATAAATCACGTGGTTTACGCACATATTTAAGACCTTTACTCTCGTTATTAAAAATCGAACACTAAAACAAATTAACAATAGGTAGGGAAAACAAAAAAATGAGTAGACAAAATTGGAAGCAGGATAATAAATTGATTGATGAAAATTGATATATCCATTCCATTTTACTGACCAATATTACAGAATGTAATTTTCCACTGGCAATAACATCCCCCACGTTGTATTATTTCGTATATTGAACAGAGCAATAATACTAAGGAATATTACGTTATTGTGTACACGGTATCTGTGCGCGTAGCTATGTGCTTTGGGCGGAGATAACTGTTACCATAGAGATATACTGCGTGTAAAAGTCATCATCACTATGTAATTTCTCTTTAAGCAAGTCAGGGGGGCTACTCAGGCGCACGAACTTCGGACGAGAATACGAACGTTTCTTACTTAGGAACACTTACGGACCCGTAATCATTCACGAAATTACAGATTTGACAGTGACTTCACGACGGATAGGGCACTCAATGCTTATTTTTGGACTTTTTACGGGCTCATGTGTCAAGTGACGGCCGTATCACGAAACTTCGGATATGCCTGAGTAGCCCTCCCGGGTTAGAGCACATTCTTCTTTTCATGTATGAATTATAATAAACAAACATAATAAACGTTCCACCAATTACGTCATTCATATATGTCCTGTCAAAATTGCACCAATCACAACGGCGCTAGACCATGCATACTGACATCTACACCGACAGCCGTCTTGTTTTTAGTGAAGTTTTTGTTTAATTGAATATTACTCAAAATCATCGTGTTTTATATATATAGATTTTATTATTTATGTTATATATATAGATAAAATATAGAACTTTATTATTATTATTATAATCGATTTACTTTTAGCAACAATATCACGTTCTTCCTGCGTGTTACAAGTATCAATTAATACTTTGTATCGAGCTGTTTGAAAAACAAACAAAACAATAAATTCAAAAAGTTTATATTTGTGCTTTAAAAACGAGATAAGCTTACCTGGGTGGATCTGGGGCATGTTTTGCCACACACGTTAGGTTGATATCCGAGCCAGCCCGGACGAACAGTTCCGGCCCTGACAGGATTTCTGCTTTTGACACTACAAAGAAAAATGTATCTTTATTAAAATAATTTCATAAATGTTTCATTATTGAAATAATTCGGCTATTGATTTCACAAAAATCAGCCGAGATGCCGAGTTAACTTCTGTGAGTCATAAACCATGTCTAATGCAATATCCTATTTTTTATTATGATTGTATTGATAGCCTCTATTGTGTATTGGTTGGCACAAATACGCGCTGGTCCCGGGATCTATACCCGGTCCAAATACAAATATATAGTTTTTTTTTAAATTAATAATTGTATTTATCGCCTAACATATATACATAAATATAGGTATACTATATAGAGACTCCAAAAAAAACCTGAAATTAAATGAAATCGCTCCACGGTTAAGCTGGAGCTATATGAAGCCATTTTTCAAAGTGAAAAGTTACATGCAATGAGCCAATAAATAAAAATATTTACTATGAACATTAACTAGTGTTTTTAGTAACCAAAAGCGTGTTTTAGACGCCGTAAGTAATGGACGATTTGTTTTCTTACTTATGATTAATGTTCTTAGACTTTGTTCGTGACCACGGAAATTCAAATACGTTATTCGATTATCACCTAAAACGTTTGTTCGAGACAGTGACTCTCAACCACTGTACCGTACTTAAAAGTGTGCCGCCAAATTTTAGGTATATAATAATGTTAATATTATTAACACTAGGTTTACGAACGTTTTCTATATACCTACTTCTACTAAAACGCGTCAATTTGACGCATATCGTAGAGATAGGTATACCACATAGACAAGTTAAGTAATTCAACACTTTTAAAGAAAATGGACTTCAATTTATATTTCCCACGATCAATGAATAAAAGTCATACAAAGAGATAAAATAAAAATTTCAACAATTTTTGGTAATTCTCTGATAAAAGTCAAAATGCGTCAAATTGACGCGTCCCGTAAACCTAGTGTTAAATAATATGATTTAAAAAAATTAAACTTATTTTTTTCTTTGTGTGCCGTCAAATTTTGAAATCGTTGAAAGTGTGCCGTAAAAAAAAAAGGTTGGGAATCACTGGTTTAAGATACAGTTGTTTTCTTTTAAATTAAGTGTACGCATGCCCATATATTGTGCCCTCGGCGTTTAGTATTATTTTTAAATTAAATCAATTGTTTTTATTTAAATTCTTTTATTTATTTACTTATTTATTTAATACATAACTGTAGTATTACATTTCAGATACTTTTAGCAAATTAAACTAGTTAAACACAAAACTCAGTCGTATATTTTCGTAATATTATTTATTTGATAGATATATTTTGTCATTGATTGCAATTATAAATAGAGCTTAAAAGCAAATAATATTCTGTCATACTAAACTCAAAATATAAAGCGATCAATATTTTTAGGGAAAAAAAGAAAATTTAATTTATTTTTGTGTAAAAACTACAGGCATTCTGAAATTTGTAAGGGTTATAATGGATAGCAGTACTACTTAGGTTACCGATACAAATAAAAAATCTGAAATATTTGTAAATTTGTGGTCGTGGCACTTGAAAATATCATATAGGGTGTCAATTTTCGAAGGATTTCAAAATTTACTTAATATTTTCAAAAAAAATTGAGATATATTTTTTTCTTATTTTTCCTCGAGCAGTGAAGAGCGGGTCCACCCACTGGTGCCGGCTTATCGTTGAGTTTTGGGATATATAGTAATATTTGGTTCAATTTACTAAAACCACGTGATAACTAAATTGCGTTGAAAGGGGTAAAGCGCTTATAAACCAAACTACATTCGAGCTGAAGTGAAACGGTTTGCAAAATAAAAAGGACAAAATTTAATGCTAAATTGAATCTGTATGAATAAAATAGACGTTATAAAGTTCAAATGAACAAGAAAATCAAATTAATTACGTCATCCCGACTATCCGACTGCCAGACTTTATTGATTTAATTATAAAAATATTTAAAATATAACATTTCATTGCAGTGACTAATAAAGTTTTATTTTTAACCCGAAAGATTCAAGTTTTAATTTGTTAATTATTACAACGAGTAAATATTACAGCATTCAAAATAGACAAAAACACTGTTATGTCGTTGACTATTTTTAATTACTATTTATTTATTATTAAAGTAAAATAAACGTATGATTTTCAATAGTCCCAGATTAGGCTATGCCTGTCATGTTGGATCCAATTCTACTCAGGACTTAATTCTGTTGATATTTTAAAAATATTGTGATTATTATAGTAAACTAGCTTTTACCCGCGGCTTCGCTCGCAGTTAAGTCATTAAATAAGTGTCAGAGATCATTTCAATAGAAATGAATCAATACGATTCCAAACAACTGGAACTATAGTCAGTTGGAAACTATAGTAAAAATTAATGTTTTTTTAAATAAAAAGTATACTATGTAACTTCTAGTACCTTCAAAAATATGTGTACAAAGTTTCATGATGATCGGTTAAGTAGTTGTTGCGTGAAAACGTAACAGACAAACTCACAATTACATTTATAATATTAGTTATTATAATATATAACACTACAAATATTAAAATTATAAACTAACACATTTATATCAAAATAAAGTTTTTATTAATGAAATAATTTTTAAAATTAAAAAACTTTATGTCTTGATAGAACTTTATAAATGAGTGAATGAATATTGTAAGTTAATAATGACCGAATGAATTATTTAAGGTGTAATAATAAAGTTTCATTCATAGAAACAGTTATAGTAATATAACATCAGCGTAAATTACTTTTTAAAAGTTATTTTTATTTAGTTAGGTATTTATTTCAAATTCGATTAAACAATTTCGTGATTAATAGTTATTGGTGTTCAGTTATTCACGACAATATAATTGTAATAATTACTTTTTAATTGTTTTGTTACTGTTTTAGAACAATAACAATGGGTTTGTTTAAAGATTATATTTTTACACGTTAATGGGTTTACCTAGAACAATACTGGTTTTGATATCTAAAATAAATATGACTTTTAAACCAAGTATTATACGTTTTTATATTTTATACATTCTTTTTTAAGAGTATAAAATAAAAAGTTTAAAATAAAGTCAAAATTTTTACTAATACATCTAATAAAAGTTATATATGTGGAGTTAGAGTAAAACGGAACGTAAGTGTGTGAAAGAGACGAAAGACGCGAAAGAGCGAGAGAGAGGGAATTGAAGGAAACAGACGGGAGTGGTTATTAGTCGTTAAAGTCGTTATTAAACTTGTACCCTTATTTAATTTGGAATTCACATATATATATATATATATATATGAATAAAATAATAATTAAATTAATAAAGTGATATACAACTCACCTACAACAGTAAGACGAAAAGACAGACTTATTTTCGGCTCAGTAGAGACCTGACATTCATAAGCTCCTGAGTCGCGTGGCTGCGCAGGCGCAACCCTTAACGTCCACTCATCGGAGCCATCCGCGTGTAGAGCCGCAAACCTCGCGTCGCTACTGTAGGTATGTACGCCAACTGTGAGTATGTGGAGATCTCGCTTTCGTATCCAAGACACCTGTAATAGAGGCTCCATTGTTATTTTTATCCTTATAATATTTACTAATAGGGTAGTTAGATTTTTTCTATGAAATTCTTTTTATAAAAATATTTTTTGTAGCTTTCCTTTTTTTATGATGTAATAAGAAAAAGAAAAAATTCTAATAGCGTATTATAAATAACATTTTTAATTAATCTTTATTGTTTTTTTTCCAATCAGACAAAGTGCTCGCCAACTTTGCTTTTTTTAGAAAACACGAGGAAAAATACTTAAAACACGGAAAGCATTATAAGCCCATTTTTCAATGCCTCCTTCGCGCTAATCCGAAGACTGAACAACCATAAATTTAATAAATACGTAGTACCTTTTCGTTTGAAAATTCACTTGTTCTATTGATTTATTCTACAACAGCACCTTCCCTTTTACAAATAAATCTTTAAAATGTCTACATATTCTTGTGTTTAAATAATTACCAATCAATACAAGATTAAATTTCTTATACCTATAATTTGTTTACAGTATTTTTTTTTCGCTAATTAATATTAATTTATACCTATAAGGAAAAAAAATACAAAAGTTTATTGTAATTCTAGGATTCCGTACAAATTTAGAAAGGTTTAATGTAACGGCTTTGTAAGCCGAATAAAGCATTTTAAATTAATTAATTAAATCATATTCGTTTATAATCTAAAATAATCGATTATTAATTATGTCTTTTATTGTTTCGATTTCGTTTCGGAAGCGTTGTAGCCACCGCAGTCTAGACGAAACTATTTATTTATTACTTAATAATACAGAGTAAGCGATCTCTTCCTGGCAACCAAGTTTGAGATGTAGAGCAATGCAGAAGAGAAATAGCGGGAGGTACAAATAGATACAAATATAGATAAACATATGAACTACACACTATACACACCGTGTTACATAGATACATAAATACTAGGAAAAGAGATAATATTCTTTTAAAGATTTCTTAAAGACGGGAAGGTTAATGATTCCATAAAGAGACAGCTTTTAAAGTGAAGGAATGCTAAGAATGAAATTAACCTAACAACACACTACTTATTATGGCTGAGATTTGAACTAACGACCTTTCCGTAGTAGAATGTAGCATTAATCATCTCTATAAATGTTACAAACTATAACATAAACTTATGTTGAGATGCTTCGCGTTTCTGTTCGAACAGCCCGCCTTAAGGTTTATAAAGTTTCCTCTCAGTTTGGATTAAAGAGCCGAGTGACACTCGCCGGTTATACCAAACTATTCTTTCCCAACTTTTGTAGGTCAGAGCCAGATCAAAGCGGATTGAATTTAAAACAAAAAAAGAAAATAAAAACGCCACTCTGATTGGCTTATTTATATAAAGTCTTAGTAAAGTAGCTTTCCAAAGGCGAAGTTCCCTATAAAATGTGCATTATCTTTCAAACTTCACGCTTACTTTAACTGGATTGCGACCTCTTTCCATAGTGTTACTAATGAATACTGGCACGTTGTATAATTTTTTTTTATTATAACTTCCTTTATCAATATCAATTTCTTTGCATTATATATTGCAATTTAATAATAAAATAATCGTCGCTTTCTATGGTTATGTAGAGATCCCGGGTTCGATTCCCAGTTGGAAGAATTTTTTTAACATATAATTTATGTAATACTAGATTTTACCCGCGGCTTCCAAACAGCTGAAACTATAGTCAATTGGAAACTATAGTAAAAAATAATATTTTTTAAAAATAATAAGTATCCTATGTTACTTCTAGTACCTCTAAAAATATGTGTACAAAGTTTCATGATGATCGGTTAAGTAGTTGTTGCGTGAAAATGTAACAAACAAACTCACATTCACATTTATAATATTAGTAGGGATGTTTCTGTTGATTGTGTCCTAATACTTATAGTGCAGAGTATCTTATTGTTATTATTTATTATAATTTCATTCTTCTTAAATATATTTTATTATTCTTTTTCTTATTGACATAATAGTGAATTGTAATATGGTATACTAAAAGTAAGCCACAAAAAGTCGTTTAAAAACTATTAGTATTTGATTTCAAAGCGAAAACTTAAAATCTAAAAGCACAGCGATATATTCGAAAATTTACTTTTAAAACGTCTCAGAATCTATGCGATGCTAAAATCAAATGCACATCGAACGATACGAACGTTATTTCTCCAGCAATTTGGTTTCCATTCATTGCGTCTGGAGAACGGAAACCGATGTTAAGCGAAGGATCCTTTGCTGCTGCCAATGCTTTTACGTTCATTGAGACGTATTGTTATATGTGGTGACTTTGACTCAAACTCTTATCTATTATTAGGTTTGGCTTTAGTTGAGAACCCCAGGAATTACTAAAAGTAAAAAAAAAAATACTAAATATATGTTTCATATATGGAATTTTATACCAAATGAACAGATTATTTCTAAAATTTCAAAAATTAAAAAAAAATTGATATAAACGACAAGCTATATCGGCCGTCGTGCTTAATTCATACGCTAACCTAATACAAAATCACATTTATTAAACATATATTTAGTACTTTTGTTAATATTTTTACATTTAGTAATTCCTGGGGTCCTCAACTAAAGCTAAGCCTTAGGTTTCTTTTTAGTAACCCATTCTACATTCACTGTTTAAATTCAGTACCTAAATGTTGCCAGTTGTACTTTGTGTAAGACAAAAATCTTAGATTATAGTGTGGTGAAAACGCGGCACATGATCAGGTTTACAAAAAGAAAATATGGATGAAGCATCTTCGTCTCTACAAACCGCTCAAGCTCAAGGTCAACACTCTATAAATAAAATACAATGTGTAATTCAATACTTAGTTTAATTTATTGTAAAGCCATTTCAATCAATTATTCTTAATTCCATCAGTGTCAAAATAGAGCAACGTCCATTACTGCTTTCATATGAATTATTATATTTTATAAAATAGCTTTTACACATGGGAATATGATAATTTAATTTCCCTTGTCACCATCCATTAATTAGTGAGCTCCATACTAACACACGCGTTTGATTGGTCTACATTTTGGTTTCGACGTGAAATAATTACTATGTATACGTAGGTATATCTATTTTGTTTTCATTGAACGCGGTTCGATTTATACCAACGACTTGGCACATTATAAACAAACTTAATTGAGATAAATCTACACGAACAACGCGTACTTATTTATTTTATTATAACAATTTAAGACAATTAAATGTATAAAATAAATGACATCCTTATCGCTAAGAAATCTCTCTTCCAGGTAACCAAAAAATAGTTTAAAAATTTGTGTGATTTGCTTTTCAAAATGAATGGTTAAAATTTAAAAAAGGGAATCACACTTTTTCAAAGCAATAATAATTGTTACATTTCTGAGATACAGATTGACTGGTTTTAATAGTCACATGTCGAATATATAAATATACAATCTATATATATTATGCGAATTCTTTTATGCGTTTCTTTTGTTTTACCAAGTCATTATCCAACCCTTAAATAGGAGTGTGCTAAGATTAGCACATGAGACGACTAGAACGGCTGAGTTGCTATGTCAACTTTTCATACCTACTGTTTTTTAAAACATTTTTCAAGATTTCTTCCAAACGTAAAATTTATATTCAATATGTACGAACTAAATTAACAAAATCGATTCGATAACTATGCAGTACCTAATCGTAGTAGCGTTAATAATGACGCGGTAATAAACCGCATAATATCTCAGAAAACATTTTGCGTTTGTAGCGCTATATATAAATCATTATTCACAGATTATTTGTTGGAGCGGTTTCCCCAATTTAGGACTTGATTATTAATTTACCACTACTTGCTTCGTGGTGGGAATACTAGTGAATTATGTGAGAAAACCGCACGAGAACCAAGACTAATATAGCCGCACTATTATTCCTGTTATTGCGTCTTAAAAATGTATAACATATTATAAGAAATAAACTTACAATGTGAAAACAAATTAATTTAGGTATTTATGCGGCTTTCCATTGCGTTTATTTGAATTATTTTTATCAATATTAGAATTAAAAATATAATATATTAAATTAAAAGTTTCAACAGAACAGAACATAAGAGAGAACACATTTGTGTAGTATTTGAACAATTTTACGACTGCTTAGTTTGAACGTACTCGTAAGTAGGTAAAGTTACTGCGACAAAAATTACCCACGCGCTGACCTCCCCAACTAACTCCTTTGTGAGGTAAAACAGGTCAGGTTACATTGCATTCAATATAATACAAGTGCATCGATGTATATATGTAAAAATATATTTGGAGAGACTTCTGTGAAATAATATTGCTGATTAAAATGGATTAAAAATATAATTATCACAATGCATTGTGGCGACAGAAAGACAAGAAAAAACAAGAAATATGACACTGACAGAATAAACGTCAAAACCTCAAATCTTCTTAAATAAGTATTTCTGGCATGTAGAATCGACCGCCATATATATATCATTGCACCCTTTATATCACAAACTGGGTTTCATATGAATATTGAGAAAATCATTAAATTCATAAAAAAAAAGTCCAGTTTGTAACGTTATCGCTGAGATAAGTGGGCAAACAAATGAATAAGCACAGACAAGTTATTATTAACTATCATAAGTTATAACGACCCTTCGACGTCCTAATTGGCCCTTCGATGTGATAGATTGGGTTTTAGAGTCATTTACATAATAATAAATGACAAACTATAAGAAATATGAATGTTATTTGTGTCTTTTTTTTATATTTGTTTCAATGAAATAACTATGTTTGGTTAAGTAAAATGGTGGAAGGAATTTGAAATGAAATATTGAATTTTTTATCCAATAGCCAAGAACACAATAACTAGAAATAAAATAAATAGCTAATTGTTATAATTTTAATTTAAAAAGCTTAGTATTGTCTAGATTAGAGTTTGAATGTAAAATTCAAATTCTACACAAAAATTAAAACACAACTTCGACATTACGTAATATTTATTATTATTTAATTATATATTTATTCTTATTTTAGTAGTATATGTATGTATTTATGTATATTTTTATTATTCATTGGCATATATTATTATATTTTGTTTTTTTTGCCAGATAAAACTACTTTGTATACTGGATAAGGCCGCCTATTGTTTTTTTATTTTATTTATTTTTTATTTTATTCTGTATAATGTGTGCAATAAAGAGTTAT
This sequence comes from Tineola bisselliella, assembly GCA_028551675.1. Lineage (NCBI taxonomy): Eukaryota > Metazoa > Arthropoda > Insecta > Lepidoptera > Tineidae > Tineola > Tineola bisselliella. The sequence continues at coordinate 3,785 of JAPWLS010001361.1, read as the reverse complement.
TATTATTATTATTATTATTATTATTATTATTATATTGTACATCCCAGATAAAACTACTTTGTATACTGGACCTAAGCTGTTAGGAGCAGGAAAAACTTTGTGAACTTTTCCCAGTGTGAGCCAGTTTCATCTGCTTTGCAAATGTGTCTAAAAGTTTCTGACAGACTATTCTTTAAGTTCTTTAAATCGAATTTTTATTTTATTTTTATTTACATTTTTAGTATTATAGTATTTATTTTATAGACTCAAAATTGTATTGTAATTAAAATGTATTCTATTCTCCTATATTATAGGAACACTTGGACTTGTCAAAATACAATTATACTTAATAATACAAATAATATCTTTATGAACGTATAAAGAAACGACATTTCAGATTTGTTATGCTTCGCAGCGCCATAGTCTCTAGTCGTGCCGCGATTGTCTATGGATGTCTTGACACAACGCCATGTTAATGCATAGATATTTTTAAAAGCTAAAAGTTGTTAAATAATTACTTGAAATATCGTTTCTTTAATTTCCATCAAGCAATTTTTAATGTTATGTACAATTGTCTAATTCTAGTTAAGTATTAATAAAAATATTCTTTAATTTCAGTTATTGAAACTTTTGGTTTTACTTACAACAAAACAAAACAGTGTCCTATAAACATATAAATAATATGCAGCAACAATAATAGCGTCTAGTTAATTAGTACGAATAGCAGTTACAAAACCGAGCTATTGTTTATTGATCTTCGACTTTATGTGTTCATGAGAAACGGCGTTTGATCTTTGGATGTAACACAATAGTATGAAGAAAACATTCAAAAATATAGATACGTGGAGCTAAGGTCCTGTTCTTCATTAGGGTTTATGGATAAATTACGTCGCACGAATTTCATGATTTTTGACCCCCTCCCCCGTTCTTATCACAGCTGATCACATTTGTGAGAAAAAATTGTGTGTAAATTTGCAAAAAGTATCAAATTCTTTTGTCGTTTAAACCAAATTTTTAGTTACAATAATAGCCGAATCAAGAACTCTATGTAATACATATTTATGCATGAACAAACTTCTACAATTCTGTTTAATTACATCGTTGTTTGCGGAAACGTGTCGAAATACAACTCACTTCAAAATAATACAATTCATCTTTCTGTATAGGTAGGTGTAAACAAAATTATAATATTTGATTCTAGCTTATATTTACTTGTTATATATAGTATACTTTTGTTTCGGATTTAATTCTCGATCGAATCTGTTACTCTTGTGAATGTTGCCATCAAGTAAATATTTGTAAAATAATCAGGCCTAGTTCTTATATGTTTGCGTTGTCCTGGTCCTGACAGATACTAGATTAGACTAGACTAGACTAGACGTGATGATAGTACTAATTTAAAAGTTGTTGCGGCTTATTATTGCGGTTTTTTCTATAGTTAGTTACTTATTTTAGTTTTTGTAATTTCTTTTTTTAAATTTAGAAGCCTATTCTTTTGTTTTTAAATATACTCTATGATGTTTTTGTTTCGTTCAAACATATGTATTTTATTTGAAATCGTATTCGAATTTGTAAGTCAGTGTCAGAAGTCAGGAATTAGTTCCACTTTCTGAATAATGTAGAACTTGTGTCAGGCTTTTGGAAACAGAAAAAGTGTTGCAGTTGTTTAAGCCAGAATAGATGAGTGAGGATATGTTCACTTGTAATGTCTATGTGGGGACGAATTTTATATGGAAACACGGTTATTCAATACATCGGCGATATTTCTGTAAAATGTAGACCTATAATTTAATATTGAAATATATTATTATTGCTTTTAAATGTTTTCATATGTAGTGTTAATGTAAAGGTGAACGTACCGTGGTCCCCTTCAAGACCTACGACACCTTTAGCCGCCCGTACCCGTAAAATTTGTACCGCAATCCGATCTTGTTAAAAAAGGTAATCCGCGCCGCGAAACAAAACGCGTAAAAGTAGCAACAAACGCGTTTACTGTTAGTTCCGAAACTATTTCTAAATGCACGGCCTTTGTTGATAGACACACAAACACACACAAATAACATTTCAATATCTTAGCATTCCGCAAAGCGCTAGATTTAATAAAAAATGGACCCGCAAAGTTCGTACCAACTCCGAGAAAAGGTCGCGCGCGGCGATCAGCTGGTAAATCCGACATATATGGTTGCACCACTTTCGGCTTAACCTTGAAGCACGAAATGCATTTGGATACAACACTCCGAGTAATCCGACGCATTGATATTATCCAATAGTTTCTAGATAATATAGCCGACAATGCATTTGAACCGACATGACAATAGACATTGTGATAATGTCTCACCAATAACTCCGTAAATGCGTGTTTAGATGGTAACAAAATTGGGTGTCTAGCATTATAAGGCAACTCCGAATATTCAATACGCCCGCCAACGCGTATTAAATTATCCTTATCAATAAACAAATTAAGTTTCCGTAATGAGCTTCTTAAAGCTTTATCCGACCGTAATAAATTAAATTCTTCACTAAAAGAATCCAATTGTACTAACCTAATACAACAAAAAAGTGCATTCCGACGTTCACTAACTAATAAGTATTTCGTATTATAAACCAAACCCTTAACCTTTAACTTATTAAAAAACCTATAAATAAACAAAGAACTTACGCAAAGCTACACAAAGCACAAGCTTTGAAGTACCGAGTCGCTTGTGCTCGATAAAAAAATGACCGTGCTACATATTTACCGTTTAGACCGCATGTCGTAGTTCGACAAAAAAGGTCTCACATTCAATATCCGAAGGATCCTTAAACTTAATCTGAGGTGGCTCTTCCGTTCGCCAAAACCTCTCAACCGCATCAATGAGTGTAACACCGCAATATTTATTTACCTCATTATCCGTCAACTCATTATGCAATAAATTAGAAGGACCGAAAACAGCATAATTAAAAATAGTATTTATTGCATAAGGCCCGCCGCTATCAAATTTAATTTTATCGCATTCTAATATTTCACCAAGTACATCACAACCGAAAATGATATCTACTCTCGAGTTACCAAAATAACCGTCATCCGAAATAATTATTTTATTATTATTTATTTGATGTAAGTGTCTTAAATTATGCGATAAATAATTAGAAGGTGATTTCAAAATTACAGCCGAAACCGTCAATAAAACATTATAGCGTTCGATTTTAAATTGTAATACCGTAAAATATAAATTAGACTCCGAACGCATTCCGCCGATACCTGAAAGTGTCAGGTCGCACTTGTGTCGCTTCAAGCCGAGCATGGTAACAAGATCACTACGTACAATAGACAATTGTGAACCGAGATCTAACAAAGCCCGCGCTTTTATAAAATCACCATGCAATGTTTTAACCTTAACAATAACCGTAGGCAGAATAACATTACCTAAAAACCGAGGTATAGAAGCGACACTTGACTGTAATTGCTATTTATTATTACGTGCGCGTGCACCCTGCTGGGATGACGTCACACTACCCGACCGCTTATCGCCTGGTGGCGTTGTATGCACCGAGCGCCTACCAGCGTTTTTTTGCATACCCGACTTAAGTGGTACCCGGTTACGCCGATCATAAACCGTATTTGTTTGCCGTTGTTTATTATTGTTAGAAAACCGTTTATTATTATTGAAAGATTTATTGTTACCCGAAACCGAATGTGGGTATTGATTATAAGATTGATTTTTAAAACAAATTAAAATGTGGTGACCTAAATGACCACACCGACCGCAAGATCCTTTTTTCTCACACATATTAGCGTGATGGTCTCCTAAGCATCTAAAACATAA